>PVKY010001103.1:0-35295 GCA_004027775.1 Bradypus variegatus | reverse complement strand
TGGGCTATGCTCGAACCACTAAGAGCTCAGTGGTAAAGCCAGCTCCTCCCCCTGCCCCTGCCCCATCTTGCTCACCCTCACTGTGTCTTTTGCTCTCTAGCCACTCCCTCTCTCTCATCCCGTTAGCCTTCAGCCCCCTGATGATCCCCAGGCCTTCCCAGCTATTCCCACAGATGGAGCCATGAGAGCTGGGGTGGGGAGGCAGCGTTGTACTCTGCCTTCTCTCCAAGTTCTCTGGATGACAGCTAGGATACCCCAAGCCTAGGGAAGGAAAACAGAGCCCACACCTGACAGACATTCCAGGATTCTCTCCCCCCTGCTGGGAAAGAAGCTGAGCCAGGACCTGAGACTCTCCCTTTCAGAAAGTGGCAGCCAAAGCTCCCCGCCAACCGGGTCGGTCCCCAGGAGCCTCCTCATGCCTGCGGCCTGGTATCTTCCTGTTCTTTCTCCTCATCCAGACTGTAGGCTTCTTCTGCTACGTGAATCTCAGGTGGGCCTTCCCGTGGGCAAGATTTCCCACACTTATCCAACATTTCTTGGTTCTGAGCAGGACCATAGGCATTCCTAGGCCCAGAGAAGACCTGCCTGGTCCACCAGTTTGCTAGGAGCACAGCCCAGGCAAAGACCCATTCCTTCGGCAGGCACCACTGACCACCTGCTCAGCCCCCAGCCCCATCTGGGCCCTGCCCTCACAAAGCTCACTCTTTAGTTTGAGAAGCCAAGTAACTGAGAGCCATACCTTAGGTAGTCAGTGCCATGATGGCAAGAAGCTCAGGGGTTATTGGAGAGCAGCAAAAAGCACTTTACCCAGCTTGGGGAGATCAGGGAATTGACCTAGGAGGGATATTTGAGATGGGTCTTCTAGGGTGACTGGGAGTTCTCCAGCCTGGCAAGATAGGTAAAGTTATCAATGCAGAGGGAACAGCCTGGGAACAGGCATGAAAGCATGAAAACAGAGGATTTTGGAGAAAAAGTGGAAAGTTCAGTACAGTTGGAGCAAAGGGTAGGACCAGTATATGAAACTGGGCAAAGAAAATTGAAAAGGTGGGAAGAGGTAACCATTTTGGCCTGGTGGGTGTTTGTTGAATGGATGAAACATTTAGAGATGTGGGGTGTGCGAAAAACCTCAGAAACGGGACTGACAGTCCTTGTTTGTGGAATTTCAAGACAAGAATAATCAGTGTGGGCTGGGGGGTTCCTAGAGGAGGAGTGAAGTGGGCTGAACTTTAAAGGCAGAGTAGGACAGGAAGAGACAGAGAATTTTCCAGGTGAGGAGAACAGCCAAGGCATGGAGGTAGAAATGACAGCAGGCTTATTACGGCTGTGCTTCGGAGTGCATTGGACAAGAAGGCTGGATCAACCTCGGCAGAGCTTGAATGCCAGGGAGAAAAGTGTGGATCTAATGTGGCAGTTCAACGGGGCCAGAGAAGGTCCCAGAGCAGGGTTGTGGGGCAGAGTGTGGGGAAGTGAGTGGGGGAGGTCTGGTCTCAAGGGCCAAGAAGGCTGAGGCCTGAGTAACCCTCTTCTCTCCCTGGCAGCAGGCAGGAGCGGGACAAGAGCTTTCAGGAGTGTCTGTTCGCAGGCAGCCTTCCTCTGAGTCCTGCATCACAAGTCCCCAGCACCCTGGGTGCCCTAAGGAGACAGCCCCACACCCCCAGTATGCATGCATGACTCACCTCAAAGCCCAAGGGAAATGTCCACTCCTCATGCCTGGAGGATGGAGGGCTTGTCCAGTTGTGCCTCCAAAGTGTCTTCTACACCTCTCCTTCTGGGCACCCAACTCCTACCCACAGCTTAACTTTTGGGTAATTAACTCCCACCTTATTAAAGGTAGACTTCTTCTCCCCATGCTTTGATATGATCATTTATCTTCCAGCTTTGCCTGAATCTCTTGGAAGGTTTCCACCTCCTTTGGGTAGGTAGCTGGCAGTGGGCTCCAAGCTGACAAGGAGGCCAAGGACTCACTCACGCTTCAAGAGATCAGATATTCCACAGGCCTTGGGCTCTGGACTACAGATGGGTAGAGGACTGTCCTGGGGGAGGGGAAGAGTTCAGTGTAATTCTGTCCCCACCTTCACCCAGAACAGAGAGTGATAGCTCCCAGTGCCTTTCCTGGCTCACTAGCATCACCATTAACAGCCCTCTCCTTCCCCACTCCCAGCAGCTTCAGGGGTCAGCAGGGCAGAAAGAGGAACCTTGAGACCATGGACCCTCGGAGCCATAACTGGGAATCTCCCTCTAGGATCTGCCTCCCCCTTTCCCAGTGTCAAGTTCTTTGGTCAGCTTTGGGGCCAGTGGGTTGAGGGGTGGGGGCTCAGGGGGCCCGAGGTCCTTGCCCTTTGGCAGCTGCCCAGATCTCCCAGCTGAAATCCTGGCTATCAGTGACCCCTAAGAGAAGGAAGTAGGGACAGGGTAGGAGGCAGGGTTCAGGCGCATATTAGAGCAGACCCCACCCCCCACTCTCCCCTAGCAGGCCCTAATCCGCTGTCGGCAGTGCCCGGGCAGAGCTCTGCGTTGAAGGAAGCACGTGGGGGAGGCGAGAGTGGGGAGCGGGCACGTGGTCCAGCCGCCTCAGCCCCGTGCATGCCCCCCGCCCACCGTGAGGAGGGCTTTGGGGAGATGGGGGCGGGCCCGGGAGGGTGGAGGGCGGTGCAGAGCGTTGGGCGCAGGGGGGCGGTGGGAGCTGTCCGTGAGTTCTGGTGCTGAAGTAGGCGCGGACGTGCACGGTGCCCGGCGCGTGGTACCCGGCGCCTGGTGCTCAGGCTGACGAAGACCATGGCGTTCATGGTGAAAACCATGGTGGGCGGCCAGCTGAAGAACCTTACCGGGAGCCTGGGGGGCGGCGACGACAAAGGGGACGGGGAAAAGTCGGCGGCAGAAGCACAGGGAATGAGCCGAGAGGAGTACGAGGAGTATCAGAAGCAACTGGTGGAAGACAAGTGAGTGAGGCCCCTTCCTGGCTCCAAAGACCCCCCGCCCAGCCCGCCCCCAGGCTAGCCTCAGGCCCAGGACCCTCTCCTCTCCTTTCCCAGACGTAGATGTGCCCTCTAGGCTGCCCTCAGCACCATCCCATCTCAAACTTAGGTCCCACCCCAGCTTCTTAGTCAGATCAGGAGTG
Organism: Bradypus variegatus; assembly: GCA_004027775.1. Lineage (NCBI taxonomy): Eukaryota > Metazoa > Chordata > Mammalia > Pilosa > Bradypodidae > Bradypus > Bradypus variegatus. The sequence goes on along the minus strand of PVKY010001103.1, from coordinate 32,177 downwards.
GGGGAGACAGGGGCCTGGGAGGAGGGGGGGGCACGTGCATTTCTGACGTTAACAAGTAATCCCTTAATCCGCTCTGGTACCAGCTGCCTGGATCTTCTAACGGGGCTCTGAGAGAAGGCATGCAGCTGAGAGGTGCTCACCGTCCTGGAGATAGATCCTGAAAGGGGGCACTAATAGACAGTGAGCTTTTTTTGCCAGCTAGCAATGCTGAGACAGAGAAGTAGCCAGAGTTAGAGGCTGCACTCTGGAGCTAGATAGCTTGTGTATGGATCCTGGCTTTTCTTTTTCTTAGCTGCGTTAGTAAGGAAGTTAACTTCTTTGTGGCTCGGTTTCCTCTTCTGTAAAATGGGGATGGTAATCATAGTACATGCCATCTATATTTGTTATGAAGATCAAATGAATTAATGCATATAAACAGCTCAACATAGCACCTGGCCATTAAAACATAACACCGTTAATATTTCACTTAATCCTCCCAGTCTTGGGAGTTGGGAAATCTTGCTCCATTTTACAGAAGAGAAAGCTAAGTGCCATACCCAAGGACATACTGAAAGGGGTAGTGAAGTGAAACCAAATCTGTCCCCATTACTTTCCCACACACTGCTCCCCCTGTCAGGGATGAGAGAAGATGGGTGGAGTCGGAGGCCTCAAGGGACACGTAGTAGGGTCAGCAGAGAAATCCAGGCAGACTGACGCCTCGCCCCGCCGGATCCGTCCAGCGGCGGGTACAAGGACTACATAGGGCGCTGCGCTAGCGGAGAGGCAGCAAAAACCTAATCGCGGCCCGCCAGGAAGGAGTGGGCGCGCTCCTTACACACAGGCCCGTGTGGTGGAGGGATCCGGCCGGCGGTCAGGACGCAGAGACCCCTCCCGCCACTTCCTCACAGACGCTACCCCTTCTCCCCGCCCTCGCGATGACTCCGCCCCCGGTGCCCCCGCAGGATGGAGCGGGACGCGCATTTCACCCAGAGGAAGGCAGAGCGGGCCACGCTGCGGAGCCACTTCCGAGACAAATACCGTCTACCCAAGGTAAGCGGAGCCCGGACTCTGAGCTCTGGACTCGGGGCTTCTTTCACCTTGCTCTGGGCACTGCAGGTGCTTGGTTTGCTCCTTCGGGTCTCACTCACTCACTCGCTCGTGGTTAACCAGCACCTGCCAGTTCTCCGGGCCGGGTCCCTTCTCTCTGATGTCCTCCTGAGTCAGGCCCAGGCAAGTGAAAGCCCAGAGGGCAGAGGACCTGAAGAAGAGGTGGAAGGCAATAGAAAGGCAGTAGATTTTACCACAGAGGACGGTGAGTGCCCTAGGGGCTTGTGAACACATGGAGGAGAGGGGGTGGAGAATGCAACACAGTTTGGGTGCCAGGCACTTGACCTTCACACCCTCACCTAATGCCCCAATAACACGGCCACATAGATATCATCAACATCTGCCAGTTAGGAAACTGAGGCTCAGAGAGATTAAAGGTTATATAGACAGCAAGTGGTAGAGCTGGGGTTGAAGTTCAAGCCTGTGAATATTGAGCCTGGGTTACTCCAAATCCTCAGGCTGCTTCCCAGGGTGTGGAATCTGCTTGTAGACAGCAAAGTGCTCCCTTTTTTGGCCAAGTAGTCAATGATGATGTCACAGGAGACCCCTGCTCCCATGCTTTACTAGTCTCTGCAGCAAGGGGTGGGATTGTGAGTGTTCTACTCCCAATGCACATGAAGGGAAACTGAGGCACAAATAACTCCCAAATTATTGCCTATATGCTCAGATCTCTGATGGGAAACAGAGGTAGTGATACAGCACTCCTAACCTTGATTTTCTACTAGAATTGGGAGATCAGATATATGGATATCACATTTATTCATTCAGCAGATGTTTACTTAGCCCCTGGCTGCCTCTGTCTACCCAAGGTCACCAGTCTCTTGGAAGTTTCTTAAAGGGAAATCTGGTCCAGAAAGCCTTCCTTTCTGAAGTTATTGCATTATACACAGGTAGGGGTGGAGTCATTCCTCAAATGCTTGCACTAAGCATGTAAGACACACAATTCATACCACTGAGGCATTCTTAGTCTAGTAAAAGAAGAAAGACTTGGATGCAAAGAGTAAATGCAAAGTGGAAAGCCCCAGAGCCCTTCAGAGACGGACAGTGAAGTGCAACAGCCTTAAGCAGGTGCCATACAAAAAGAACAGGTTTTAGAATCAGTGACATCAGCTTCTCCGTCTCCCAGTTGTGTGATCTTGGGCAAGTTACTCACTTAATGATCTGAGGCTCAATTTCCTTATTTGTAAAGTGGAGATAACAATATCTACCTCACAGTATTACTATGAGAATTAAAATCACCCAGCTTGATGTCAGGCATATAAAAGGCATTTGATAAATGGAACCCATCACTATTACTGATTACATCCTGCAGTGTAGTTCAAGATAAATAGTCAGCATATGGCATAGCTGACTGCAGCAGTGTGACTTGTAGGTGTTTTCATTTTGTCTTTACTCACTGTGCTACTCCTTCAGCATCTCAGAGTGAAGCAAGGTGGTATAAAAGTGCAAGATCTCCATGTCCAGGTGTCAAACACTTGATCCTGGGATGTGGTGTTGAGCTCCCTGGAACATGGGGCTCAAGAATCCAGAGGCCTGGAACCCAGTCTAGGCTTCCTCCCAACCCCTCAACACCACCTCACGCCCCTCCCCTCTTCTCTTCAGAATGAGACAGATGAAAGCCAGATCCAGATGGCAGGAGGAGATGTGGAGCTGCCCCGAGAGCTGGCCAAGATGATTGAGGAGGACACAGAGGAGGAGGAGGAGAGGGCCTCTGTCCTCGGGCAGCTGGCCAGTATCCCTGGCTTGGACCTCGGTTCACTCAAGGACAAGGCCCAGGCCACACTGGGGGATCTCAAGCAGTCAGCTGAGAAGTGCCACATCATGTGACCACCTCCCATGGGTTGCCCAGTGGGGTGGCTGCAGGGATGGGCCCACATGAGGGCTAAGAATATGTCTCAACTTCCAGAGACCCACACCCCATCATGGGCTTTGTTTCCCCTGCCCTACCTGGGTCCAGGACCCTTCTCACCCATGTCCCAAGCCTGTCTTTTGGTCTCTCCCTTTCCACTGGGAGCACAGTCTCTATTCCTCACCTTTTCCCCTAAGAGCCATGCCCCCTACTCAGCCTGGGGAGGCCACCCAAGGTTGTCAGAAAATGTCCAGCCCTCTCTTGCCACAGTCTCAAGTTCCTGTCCATAGGAGTACCACAGAGAGGCACAAAAACTCTGGCATGTGCAGAGATATAAGTCTCAGACAAATCCTGGAATATATAGACACACACACAGACCAGCTCCCCTGGGTGCCCCAACACTCAGATACCTTCAGAGGTGGCTGTAGGTGGACACAGACCCACAGCAAACAGGAGGCCTGAGTTTGAGTCTCCACCTTTACCATCCTTGAAAGCCACTGCTCTTCCCGGGCCTCATTTCATCATTGGTAATATGGGGATGTACAAGGTGACTTCTAAGGCTAGCTTGGCCTCCCTGCCCCTTGGAGCTACCGCCACCCACCCCCCTTCTCAGGCAGGGCAGCAGCTGCAGCCACAGCCTCAAGCCTCCTTGGGCAGCCAGTGCCTCAACTGTGGGCTCTGGCTCTTGGGAGCTGAGCGATGCTGTGTGAGAGGCCGAGTGCCAAGGCTGAAGCTGGCACTGAAGGGCTGCCAGGCAGCTGCAGGCCTTCTCTGGGCCTGGGGCCCAGCCTGTTTCTGTTCTGTTCCCATAGAACTCTCTCTGGATTCCATGGCCGAGTTCTCTTCTCCTAGCTCAATGAAAAATAAAAACTCCAAATGACATGCCTACCTTCCCACTTCTTATGGACCAGGAGTCTTGTGAATGCTAATCCCCCAACCCTGCTCTTGGAAGGAAGTCCTCAACCTCCTCGCCCACCGCTGCAGAGGAGTGAGGAGAAATCCAGTGCTGGGAAAGGAAATGTCTTCTGTGGGACCCACCTGTGAGTGCCAGACTATGTGAGATGTTCAAGCTCTCCCCTCCCAGGGCCCTGGGGGAAGGGAAGGGTCACTGCGTTGACCGAGCACCAGGTCCGTGTGATCCAGCCTGGATTCAAATGAAATAGCCACCTGCTTGGGAATGTGCCTGGGGAAGGTGGGGACTTGGGGGTGTTACCCCAGCTCAACCATGGCTGTCTCTGGCACATGTGCCTATACCCCACTCCTCACCTTGGAGATGGGAGGTATAACAAAAAGAAGGCAGGGCAAATGAATTCCAGCCCTGGTACGATGTGATTCTGGGCCTGTGTTTTTCCTCCTGTAAAATGAGGGTCCCAAGTCCCACCCTGCTCACCTGTTGGAGAACCCAGGAATCCAGGCAGGAGGCTCCTCAAGCAGGCCACCCAGGGGCCATGGCAGGAAGAAGGTGCTTCTGGCCCAGCCCAGGTGTCTTCCCTCCAGCTCTGGGGCCCCAGCTGCTGCCGAGGCACTGGCCTGTGGGGAAGCCGGCCAAAATTGCCAGGCAGAACCGCCATCTGAGGGTTTGGTTTCAAGGGCAAACTTTCCACTAACCTTCTTTGTAAAATAAGAACAAGGAATACAAAACCTGTCCAGTGGGTAATGTGGGGAGGGACAGATGGAGGAGGGGGGAGAAAGAAAAGGTGAGGGTGGGGAGAGACACAGTCCCTGGAGCAGGGTGGCTTTGCTTTGGCTGACGTGCTGGACCCTGCTGTCCCGAGCATCCCCGGGAAGGGGCCTGGGCCTCTTCGGCTGCCCCCAGAAAAGGACCAACAGCTACTGGACAAAAACCCCTCCTGACCTTTCTGGAGCTGCAGGAGACCTGAGTCAGGTGCCAGGATTGCGGCGGGAGGGCATGGGCCTCCTCAGCCATGTCAGCAGCAAGGCCCACGTCAGCACTCTACCCTCTAGGGGCCTTCTGCCTAATGCGACTGGACAGACCCCTTCTCCCTCAGTGGTTTGCAGGGCAGAGAGGGAAAGAGGCAGGTGAGGTGGGTGATAGGGAAACTGGAGTGGGGGATGGGGTGGGGGGATCAGGTGGGGCTCAGCACTCACCAAACCCTTGCAAAAGGCTGGAGCCTGGGGTCAGGGAGTTGGAGGGGGAGATGCTCCCTTTCTCCCCCCACCTCACACCCTAGAAACTTCAAGAAGTCCCAGACCTGTCTGGATGGTCCCTGGAATGGGGTAGAGCCAGCTCTGGGCAGAAGGAGCCAGCTCTGAGCCCAGGCAGAGATGGGCAAGGAGGGCCGGCTGAGGGGTCCCTAGGTTGGCCTTGCCTGGCCTCCCCCTCCCTGGACAAAGCCTTTGGATGGCCTCCAGGCTGGTCCAAAATCAAGGCACTTAACTCGAGGCCCTCTTTCTCCCTCCCTGTCTCCTGTTCTTTCCTCTTCTCCTTTTACAGGCAGTGTTGACAGAGATGACAGAGCCCCTTTGACTCTTTCTGGAAAGGGGAGGCTGCCTGCTGCCCCCACCAAGGGTTCTGGCTCAGCAATACCGGGGATTTCAGGGAGATGGGTGGCCAGCCCAGGCCCCGCCTGAGGAGCCTCCAGTGCCCGTTGCCTGCCTTCCACCCACCCACAGACAGCTCAGGCCCAGTACCCATGGGGAGGACGGGTGCAGAGGGAACATATGATTTCCCTGAGGCCAGTGGGCCCCGGGGAGGAGTTGGGGAGGGCGACCAGGGAACTGGGTTTGGAGCATGGAGGGCCTCCCCTCCCCCTAAAAGCCAGATGGTCCTTCCTCAGACACGAGCAGCACTGGGGATGCATTTGCTGAGCGTGGGTTGCTGGCAGAGCCTGTTGACCCAGCTGATTCTGCCCTCTGTCCCCACCGACCTGGAGCCAGCTTGGAGGTGGGGAGCCACACGTGAAGGGAGTTGGTGGGGGGAGGGGGCAGAGTCCCTGGCCTGCTTCTAACCCAGCAGCCCCCCCAGCCGTGGCTGTTCTCGAATCTGTTAGAAGCCTGGGGAAAGCGAGAGAGCCAGGGTGGGCTGGGTTCTGGGGATGAGCGGCGACGAGGCTGCCTGAGCCTTCTTCAACAAGAGCTGTGTGTGTGTGCATGTGTGTGTGAGACCGGGGGCCTCTGTGAGCCTGTGGGGGGTATCTGCATGGAGATCCATGAGCTTGTACGTGACTTTAGGTGTTTTTGTGTCTGCGGTCCGTGGCCTGTTAGTGTCTGAATCTGTGTGTTTGTGAGCCTGTGGATTTCGAGTGTGTAGGTGTGGGTGTGAGCTACTCTGGGGGAAAGCAGTTGTTGATATGCATGCCCCCCCCAGGCCCCAGCTTCCATGTTGGGCCGCCTCCCTCTCAGGCAGGGCTGGGATGGCAGACTGGCTTCTAGGGAATGGACCCCTTTCCGATGGTTTCCTTCAGGAACCAAGGTTCGCTGTCCTTCCCCATCCCCCAGCTAGCAAAAGAAGGGGCAGGCTGGATCCAAGGACGCCTGGGTCCCTCCATCTGCTCCAGAGGCCCACCCACCTCTCTCAAGCTTCAGGGATGCCTCTTTGGGAGAAAGAGAAGGTCCAGGCTCAGGTACTTCCCCCAGCAAGGCTCGGGACTGGCTCTGGGCTTGGGAAACTGAGTGAAGGTGGGAGGACAGGGCAGGGTGGGGCACCCAGCACGTTGCAGGGAGGCCAGGGGCATCTGCTCCCCTTTGAGCACATTCAAAGTGTTGATGTCCCCCACCCATGCCCCCTGGAGGAAAAATAGGAGAGCCGTATTAGAGAGCCCTCCTCTTCCAGCCTTCCAGCCCTCCAGCCCCAAGGCTGCTCTCCTTGGCAGATGGTTTGGAGGCTTGGATTCAGGACGAGCCTGGAGGCCACCCAAAGGCTTTGTCCAGGGAGGCCCCTCCACAGCCCCAGCCTCCCAGGCCTTTCCTGCAATCTCCCTCCACCTCCCCCATGGGGCCAACCCACGCCACACCCAGATGTGTAAGAATTTCAGGCCCCTGCTCTCAGCCGGCCAATGTAGATATTACAAATTAAAACTGGGGTCTGTGGGCCAGCCCTCTAGCCCACCATCCTTCTATTCAATGAGTCTCCCAACCTCCATTACGCCTCATTCCCACTGTCGTTCCCACCCAGGCTTCTTCTTCATCCACCCAATCAGGTCCATTCTTTCTCCTTCTTCCCATTCCCTCATTCTATTTATCAGGGCTTTTTGTCCAGCCAATATCCAGAAATAATCTGAAGCACAAAGTACATTTCTTTGTCTAGATCTGAAAATAACATTTTATTGAATTCTTACTAGGTGCCAGGCTCATGTACAATACCCCGTTTAAAATCCCACGAGGCACTTATCTTTACCCTCATTTTAAGGAGGAAGCAACTGAGTTAAACAGTGGGTCCCAAGCTTCATGACCAAAGGGGCAGAGCCAGGATTTTAGCCCAGGCCGCCACTCCAGCGCCTGCCCTCTGGGCCACTGCGCCACACTGCCTCCCAGTGGCCAGGCTAAGGGCTTCAGGGAAATCGAGTTCTCTTCTAGGGTCTGTTGCCCTCCCTGGATCAGAAGCACTTTAGGAAGTGCTTTAAGGAAGGTCTTTAAGGAAGACCCACCATCTCAGTGGTGTCTTGAGAAGTCTAGGGAACTGCTCCCTTGGGCAAATGTGGCTGCCCAGGGATGTGCTCTCCTTTAAGTCCCCATGGCTGCTCCCAACAAGCATTGTTCAGACCCAGAGCAGCTGGGTGCACTACATGTGTGTGCTGGAAAAGACTCCAGCTCAGAGGTCCCAGAGGTCTGGGTCTGAGAACAACACATCCCAAAGGATGCCCTCTTCCCCAGTCCAGCTCAGTGCTCACTCACTGGCCCTGTCTGGGGTGTGGGAGTGTACAAAGCAAAACATTCCAGAGCACTGCACTCCTACAACAGTGCCTCCCCTTCTCACGGTGCAGACAGCGAGTCTGAGATGCACAGCAGGCAAGGGCCTTGCCTGGACTCCCAGGCCTGTACTTCTCCCATCCACTGGCCCCCTACATGTGGCAGAAAGAGCAGCTGGTCAGTCTGACTCTCCAGGATTCCCCTACGGGTGGAGGCTAGAGACTGATGTGGCCATCACCCTTCGCCACCCCATAACCTACCCCAGCCCTAACTTCAGGTTACCCAGCTTTTCCTGGGGCCCCTCTAGGACCAGCCCATGAACAAGGGCTCTCTCTCTTGTTTTCCCTAGGGCAAGAAGAGAAGCACAAGTACAGAAAATAATTTAATAGAGAAACAATGAATTACATTTTTTACACCCAGCCTCCAGGAGAACCGGGTCTCTTGCTCCAAGGAGGAATTTAAGGGCAGAGGGTTAGAAGACACCACCAACACCCTCTCTGATTTTTAAAGAGAAACCCCCAAATAACTCTAAGTGTATACATTCTTCTCTAGATTAAAGTCACTTTGCTCTCATGCTGTGGATTGAGGAGGTATTTGCAGCCCCACTGGAGAGACAGGGAGACCAAGATTCAGAAAGGGGAAGGGGCTTGGCCGGGGTCACCCATGGCAGTGTCAGAACCAGCAACAGGTCTCCCAGACAGCACTGGTTCCCCTGCAGCCTGATGGGCCAGGCAGCCTTGCAGGTTCCCTCTCTCAGACCCCCCAAACTCCAGCACAGGGGCAGCTCTGTGGCAAGCTGGGGGGCAGGCCCTAGAGAAGTGGGAGGGATGCGGGTTAAGGACGCCCTCCCCTTATACCCGTGCACCAGGGCAGGAATAAGGCATGGGCTTCTGAAATGTGCACTCACTCCTACAAAGTACATTATTTCCATGCTTAAAGTATTATCTTAAAATACCGAGATGGTGGGTGGGAGTAGACTCCCAGGAAGACTGGTGAATTCTATGGGGCTGAGTGGTCCCTAAAGGGTTCTGGAGTACCCTGTTCCAGTGTAAGGACAGAGGTGAGTCGGAATAAGGGCTCCCAGGAAGGATGGGGGTGGCCTGGGGTGCCGGCTGACTGCTGGCAGGGAGGGAGCAAGAGCAGACTTGCTCTGCAGAGGGTCCTCTGCCTTTTTCTCAGAGCAAAAATGCTAGAAGCCTTGAGGCCTCCTTCCCCCAAAGCTGGGGGCTCAGATCCAGAAACTGACAGGCTCAGGATCCAGCAACCACCAAATAGCAATTTTTAAACTTCCAAGATAAAGGTCACATGAAAGAAGTTCTCTTCTCCCAGGGTCCTGCCTCCTGGCCCTCTGGGGCCAAGGCCCAATGCTCCTAGCACACAACATAGGCCAACCTCCAGGGGGAGGAGAGTACCTGAGGGAGGCTGGGGGCCCTGGGATATAAGGGTCTCAGAGTTGTCCACCCAGAAAGCCCCCTCTGTAGGTCCCAGGGCTGCAGAGGGCCACAGAATTCTGGGGGTTGATCCACACTGGATGAGCGGGCCTTTAACTCCAAGGTTTAGGTGGCCCACAGTCCATCCTGTCAACCTCTGGGGTCACTGCAGGGTGCAAGCTGTGCAGGAGCAAGAAGGGAGGGTCAGTCTCAGGTCTTTGGCAAGGCTGTCCCCAGCCCTCACCTCTCCTTGGACAGAGGATCAGACCCCAGGACAGGACTCACAGCTACGAACAGACTCCGACAGCCCCTCTTTGTCCATGCTCTCGGCTTCCCAGCGAGACTCCCTCATCTGTGGGATATAAGAGGCAGAACAAGGTGAGAGGCAGCCAGAGACAGAGGCAGGAGCTGCACCAAACAGAGAGCAGCCGAGTGCGTGAAGGAAAGAGACTGGGAGGAGAGGCCTTCAATGAATGGAGAGGGAGACAGGGACTCGGAGACAGACAGCCACAGACAGAGAGGAGCAGAACACACAAACCCTTACCCCACTGTGGTCCCCATGCCTCACCTTGACCTGCTCCTTCAGGTATTCAGCTCGAGCCATAAGGTTCTGAACCTGCCAAGAGAATGGATGTGAGACAGAGGCGGACCTCAGCCATGATGCTTTCCAGAACCCTCTGCCCCAAACAGAATGGCTTTCCCTGAGTCCTCTACCTGCTTCCACCTCCAGGAAGCCTTCCTGATTGCACCAGTCCAGCAGACTTTCTGCTGCTGGGTTCCCAGATGCTGACTATCCCACTGCCCTGATCTGGGTACCCCCCATCCCTGATGGGGCCACATCTGAGAGGTTTGACTCCCGGACTTGAAAGACCCTGAGGTTAGGGGATACCAGAGAGAATCTGAGGAGGTTCCCACAGAGAGAAACAGTAAAAGGGGAAGAGGAGCCCCACTTCCAACCCTCCCAACCCTAGTGGGCACCTCAGTGTGAAGCAGCTGCTGCCTCCGGCCTGGGGGCTCCGCTGCAAAGAGAGGGCAGTTGGTGAGAGCAGGGTGGCCAGGGCTTGTGGGGGTGTACAGATGGGCGCCTCACCTGCCAGCAGCAGCAGCAGCTCCCCCAGGCTATGCTGGTACAGGTCCAGGGCGTCCTGCTCCCCACCAGCTTCCTCCTCCTGCAGCCACATGACACCATGTCACCTGGGGTTGTGACCTAGGCTCCTCCCTGTCCCACCTGGACACCCTCCCCCCTCACTGGGCACGCACCTTGGCCGTGGCAGCTGAAGCCACTTCCAGGGCAGCTAGGAGGCGCGGCTTATCCCGGGCCATCTCTGGGATGAGAGTGCAAAGGCTCAGGGGAGGGGAGCAGCCTGTCCTCCCATCTCCATCCGGCCTTCCCTCAGGTGGGGGGAGGTTTGCTAGGGGCCTGGTGGGCCAGCCAGGGGCTGGGGCCTACCTTTGAGCAGGTCCTGGGCAGTGGGCCCCTGCCTCAGCAGGGCCTGATTGGAGGAGGAGACGATGGCTTTGAGCTCCTCGGCCCGGGACACATACTGCTCCACCTGTAGGAGGGCGAGGGGCTGAGGAGGGGCTGCCCCAACCCCACCTCCCAGCACCCACTTCCTGGTCCTCCCTTGGGGTCCTCAGTGACTGCCCTAAGCTGTAACAACAGGCCAGCGGTTGACTGAGGCTGGTCTGACCCCTTCCCAGCATTCTATTCCAGGAGATGGAGCTTAGGTTCTGAGAGAGCCATTTCCCAGAAGTCTCCCCACCCCTCCCCTAGTTCCTCATGGGGTCTTTCACTCACCCACCTTTGCTTTAATTGCCTCTTTCCGCTGGGCATCCACTTCATCTGTAAAAGTGGGGTTTATATGAGTCTGGAGGTACTCCTGGCCCATTCCAAACCCTCTGGGATCCCCCAAAGCACCAGGTTCCAGTTTTTCTCTCTGCTTAATCTCCTGATGGAGACCTTCTGGAATCCATCCACTGCAACTATGGCTGACCCCACCCCTGCCGCATCAGGCTACAGGCTCAGGCTGGGACTCACAGTGCAGAGCAGGCACAAAGAAGTCCAGAGCCTTGCAGTAGAGAGACAAGGCAGCCGCGGCCTCCCCATCCTGGTCCTTCTTCACAGCCTGCACCACCAGGGCGGTCTGCGGGATGACGGAGCAGAAGTCATGCCGACATCCAGCCCCGTCCCCTCCTCTGCCCAACACGAGTGGGGAAGTGCAGGTCCCCCGAGTCCACCCTCTGTTCCCTGTTGTCTCAAGTCACCATGGAAGGGAGCAGATGAAGTCCCCAACTTGCCTCACCCCACCCCACACATTGGCCTGCTCACCGCTCGTGCCAGGTTCTCTCCGCTGGGCATGTGCTCCAGGTCCACCCAGGGGTGGGCAAAGAAGTCCTGGAAGGAGATGCGATGGCTGGGGTCCCGCTCCAGGAGCCGCTGCAGCAGGTCCCGGCAGTCATGGGAGAGTGGGGGCCGCAGGGGGAGCTGCAGGAAGCAGGGGGACATTTCACCCTGGGCTCCAGCACCTCCACCCCTGCCCAGGGCTTGGCAGGACCACCTTGTCCTGGGATGCCCTAGCAGTACACATCTGATAGGTGGAGAATCAGAGACCCAGAAGGAACAGTGACGGGTCAAGGTGGAGGAGCCAGTTGAGAACTGGGCCCCCTTGCCCTGGGCTCCTGCCCACACTCAGTGGAGCCCTTGGCTGCTAAATGGGTCCTGTTTATGGGTCCTTCTCCCCTTCCATGCACTGTGTGCCTGGGCAGGCTGCTGTGGCCTTCCCTCAGAGGCCCACATAGTTCCCCATGAGGCAGTCCCTTTGCTAACCACTGTGGGCTGACCTGGGTCCCTGGAATTGACCAGAGGCTCAATTTCCAGTCTAGAGCATGTCCCCCCACCATGAAGGCGGCAGGGAGCCCACAATACAGTCTATAGCAGATGGGAGTAAGGTCCCCAACCCCAGGGCCCCGTCCCTCGATGCCAAGGCCCTGCCAGACCCACCTCGATAACCTGGTTGCTACGTATCTTCTCTTCCAGCTCCGAGAATGACTTGGAGGCAAAGGGAGGCTGCCTGAAGAGGGCTTCTGTGGAAGGGAGGCAGAGGGGAGGCCGGGAGGGATGGGGTCAAGCCTGGCCTGGCCACTCCTGGGGAGGAGGCCAGGTGCCTGTCAGAGCAGGGGCCCTGGGGAGGTAGAACCCTTCAGGAGTGGCCCAGAGAGGTCTGCCTGAGGACACACAGTGCAGCCCCTGGGGTGGGGCAGGGGACAGAGTGCTCACCGTAAAGGATGACTCCCACGGACCAGAGGTCCACACGGGCATCGTACTGTCCCTGACACACCATCTCGGGGGCCATATAGAGTGGAGAGCCGCGGAGCACATGCTTCTCATCCCACGGGGACATGTGCTGCGCAAAGCCGAAGTCTGCAGGTGAGAGGCCAGGCAGCAGGGCTCACATTCCAGCTGCTTCGGCTCCTGGCCTGTGAAGCCTCTCCTCAGGGCTCTCGCTGCAGGGTTCCTCTTCACCCTCCAGACTCACCAGGATCAAGCCTACTTCCCAGTCTCTGCCCATGCCATTTCTATTGCGTCCAGCTTGGAATGCTCTCCTACATTTTCTCAGGGGGTGCACCTCTCACCTTGCACAGTATCTCCAGGTACCTTTTTCCCAGGAAGTCTACCTTGATCATACCAGCTACACGGATAAGGCCCCACTAGGGGTTAGAACCCTACCTTACCGCTCCACCAAGCTTCAGTTATATCACATTCTCCAGCCTCTAGTCTCAAGTCGAATCTTGTCGAAATCTTGTCAAGAGCCACCACAAGCACAGCCTCTCTCCTCCCCTCATGCCCTCCTACGCTGCCACAGATTGAGTCACACAGTCTGAGCTCCAATCCTGAGGAGAGACTTAGCCCTGATCCCAGTCCCAGACCAAGTCCTGACCCCCACCCCAGACTGAGCCCTGACTCACCCCCATTACACTACTGGAGTTGAGTATGAGTGGCCTAAGAAAAGTCTGAACTTCTGGTATCGGGGCCACCCCTGGATCAACCAGCCTGTCGCTGTTTGATGACTCAATAGAGGGTTTCATGAGAACCAGGGGTGCTGAATGAGTCCAGGCAGAGGGAGGCCTCTGCATAGCCATGCTCCAAACCTCTTCCCTTCTGTTCCAGACTCAGACCTGCCAATTTGAGGTGGGGCTTCTCCAAGGAGCTCAGCAGAATGTTCTGGGGCTTCAAATCCAAGTGAGAGATGTTCCGTTCGTGCAGGAACTGCAGGGCACTAGCTGAGGGGCGGGACCCACACAGACAGGTCAGAGAAGCCCATCTCACACCTGTCTCTCACCTCCCCAGGCTTACAACTGCCTTTTGAGCCGCACTAACCTCATTCAAGCCTGTTTGGTCTACTGAATGCTTCACATACAAGCGCCAGGCTCCTATCACTTCTTAGAATTTGCCTCCTGCCCAAAGTAACCTTCCTCCAACCCCTTCACTTATCTGCTCCTCTCAGAGGCTCTCCTGGATGTCCCAGCCCTTTAAGATCCTGTTCTTTTCCTTGGCAAAGCACTTGGGTGTTACCCACTCAGCCCTGGAATGTTCTACGGTCCTTAAATTATGTTTCATATGTGGAAACGTGGAATCCCCACAGATGGGGGCTCTTTCTCCCTCCCTCCTTCTTCCTGGCATTCTTGAGCCAGGGCTGGGCACATGAGAAAGATCAGCTCCTAACAACCCAAGCTGAGGCAGGGCAACTGCAAAGCCTGGGGCAGGAGTGAGGTGGGAGGGCAAACATGGGAAGGGGTGTCAGGCTGGAGGTCAGAGGCTTTTACCCAACTGCTGCATGAAGACACGAGCCACCTTCTCAGGCAGAATCCTGCGGGTATGGATGAAGCGAGACAGGTCGCCCCCTGCACAGAACTCCATGATGAGGTAGATGTTGTCACTGTCCCACTGCAGTTAGAAGCAGAGAAGCCGCCTGAAGAGGGTGCCCCTCCTCCAATCCTTTTGGAAATGGTCCCACCCCAGGCCCACACCTGGAAGTCCTTGAGCTGTACGATGTGGCGGTGTTGGATGCCCTTGAGGATCTCAATTTCTGTCAGGAGGTTTTCCACAGACGCCTTGTTCAGACTTTTCTTGGCTACACACTTTATGGCTACCACCTCGCGGGTGTCCTTCTAGGGGAATAGGAGATTCGGGGCCTCACCTTGAAGGGGCTGGTTTTCCCTGCCCCCACACACAACCCCTGAATGGGGAGACCAGCATCCCAGTTCCCTTTTTCTGGCCAAGGAAACAAATGGATTCTGGAATCCCAGCCTCCCAAGCTAACCTGCCCTCAATGTCTCTTCATTGCATTCTAGAGTGTCCCACTAAGGCATGTCACTCAGTAGTCTAGAACTACTGACTCCTCCTCTTAATTGGGTCTAGCCTTCTAGAACAGGGTTCCAGACTCCTCACAGCCCACAGGTAATCCTTCCTGTATCTGCCTGTTTCTCAGCCACTCACACCCATGCTCCAATCTTGCAAGGATCTCACCTACCTCCCAGACAAAACACGGGTGTGTACGGGTGTTTGTACAAAGACCTGTGGATGGCAGTGGGCTGGAGGGTCAGACTGAGGGAGACAGGCGGCCTGCCCCACTGTTCTCTCGCTGTCTCTAACCTCTCCCAGTTTCCCCACCTGGTACTCAGATGGCTTTGCTCAGGGCTTGGCAGGCACAGGAACCAGGCCCTCAGGAAGTTCTCGTGCCACCCAATTCCTGCCTACCGCCGCCCGCCCCTCGCGCTCCGCCCCCACACCCACCTTGGCGTAGGCCTTGTACACCGTGGCGTACGTGCCGCTGCCTAGCCGCTCCGTCAGGATGAAGCCGTCCAGCCGCGGGGGGCCCCAGCCGGGCGCCGCCATTCCGGCTGCCCCGCGCTCGCCGCCAGGTGCTTCCTGGTTCCCGGCGTCGCGTTCCGGCCAGAGCGGAGCCGGAGACCGGCCGGGGACTCCACGCTGCCCCCAGCGCCGCCCGCCGGAAGTGCGGCGAGGCGGCTCCCTCCGCCGGCTCCCCGGGGCCCAGCCTCGCGCTCCCGGCGGCCTTCCGCCCACCCTGGGCATCACATGATCTGTCGGGGCCCCCGCAGGCTGAACAGAAGTGACCCGAGGACGGCAGTCGAGGCCACCCACCCAGGAACCTCACCGAGGCGCGGAGAGGTGCAGATGGCATCGTAGAGATGAGGACCGTAGAGATAAGGTTGCCAAGAGGTGAAAAGCTCCCCCTGAGGCGTGTGGGGTGAAGAGGAGTCAAGGGGGTACCCCAGGATCTCCTCTACCCCAACGACTTGTAGCTCTAAAAGTGGAAAGACGGCTAAGAAAGGGCCTTTGAAAGAGGCCAAGTTGCCTTCCCTGGGGTTCCCTCCGTCTTGTGTTCTTCAGCGGAGTGAAGGGCTGGACCTCCTGTTGCAGGCGCCTCAGGGAGCCGCTCTGCTGCCTCCCTCAACTGTCACTAGCGCGCCTCAGCTCCTACGCCTTGGGCCACCCCCATCCTTCCAAGTCCACCAGGCATTAGGACCAGTGTCATCTGAAAATGTCGTTTTTATTTAAGCACAAAAATTGAGACATAACATATACATTTGTACATGGTGGGGGGAAATACCAGAAAGGTGTTTACAAGACCCTGGCCACTGTCACTGCCACTATCATTCAGTGGCTCTGGGGCTGGGCGGCCTGGGCCAGTCTACACACCCACTCCTGGGAGGGCAGGCTGTAGGTTCTAACTGTGGAATCCCAGGTGCCCATCACAGTGCACACCTCCTGGGGAATCCCCAGGATGAGAGCAAGGAGGCCTAGACTCTACCAGGGGCATAGGTGGGTGGGTGGGGGACCCTGGGGATTAGCCTCAGGGTTCAAAGGTGGCTCATCAGTCCAACCTGAAGAATGTAGTTCTGGTATTCTTGCCCCTGCCCTCCCCAAGAAAGGCTGGATATTGCTGATGGCGAGGGGGAGGGCAGCTGATTAGGGCAGAATCTGAGGCTAAGGCAAACGGCAGCTATTCCTATTGAAGAGAGGAAGTCAAACAAACAGGGCCAAACCAACCATACCATGACATTCAGACCCCACCCTTCTAGAAACTGCCAAAGCCTTGGGCAGGACAACCTGGGGTCAGTGTCCTCTATATCCCTCCTCTTCTCACCCCCTAAATTTCAACCAACCCCACTGCACACTGAGTTAAGTCTGATGCAGAAAAGGCCCCATAGGGCTCTATAGGGCACAAGGTGCTGCCCATACTAGGTGCAGGAGACCTAAGGGCTATGAAACTGTTTGTGAGAAACATGGGACAGAGAACCTGGGGTGGCCAGGCCAGAAGCTCCGGCAGCCCAGAGACCAGCCCAAAGCTACCTGGGGAATGGAGGTGCCTACCCATCCAGCCTGCAGCTCCTCTAAAGTGGAGCCCTTGGGAGGCTACCACAGCCTGGGCAGGAAGGCAGGACTGTGGAGGCCATGGGCTGGGTCTAGGAAGTCAGATTCAGGTCAGGCCAGCTGGGGGAGGAGTGGAGTCCCAGGACCCTGCTGGAAATAAAGCTCCAGGTGGGGTTGGCCCAGTCAGTCAATGCATCCCAGTGTGTATGTTTTGGGAGTGAAGTGGGGAGAACATCATTCCCACTGCTTCCAGAAGGAGAAAAGACTCCTATCAAACCGTCACCAGAGAAAGAAAGACAGTTTTGAGTTTTTTTCCTTTCTCTTGTGGAAAAAAAAAAAAAATCCCTTTCCCTCCCTCCCTCCCCTTGGGTGGAAAGGTAAGCTGGTTGTTAAGGAAGGAGGAAGAGCCATGGCAAGACCCTCCTCGGGTCTGTGCTGGGCACAATCACCCCATAAGGCACCCACGGAAAGTGCAGTTCAGAAGGCAGGCAAGAGAAAAGGCTGGGGCAGAGGGGGGAGAGAGTCGGGAGGGCTAATTCCCCTGGAAGGCTCCTCGGGCAGCAGATGAGGCAGTGTTGCGGAAGGTCCTGTTGTTAAAGATGCCCTGGGAAAACTCCTCCTGGGCCTGCTGGAAGCTGGCCCCTGTCCGGCGGTACAGGGAGTGCACCTGAGAAGAGAGGCTGGGGTGAGAGGAGTCTGGCCTTTGGGCCCACCGGAACCGAGACATTGGGGTTGATTTCCCAAAGGGGCAGCCAGGGACCCAAGCCTCCCTGAGCCTTGGAGAGAGTTACTGGGCCCTTTGGGGGCCCAGAAGGCCCGACTGCAGTGGTTAAAGAACATCCTCAAGGTGAAGGAAGGAGCCAGGTGGTTTGCTGTTGGCCCAGTCCCACCACTCACCCGCTTCAGGAGGAAGAGTGAGAGCACGGCACAGAGGGTAAAGAAGCCAGCCACCACCATCATGATGATTGCCACAGGCAAGGAGTCATGTTTCAGTGCAGACAGGGCTGCAATCCAACCACTACAAAGGGAGGAAGAGGCCAGAGCGGGCGTAAGTGGGAGTGGGCACAGAGGCCGCCAGGAGGGGCTTTTCTCCAAGCGGCCGCTGTGTCCTGACAACTGTGGGGAATCTCCCTGCAGCACAGGGCTCTGTGGGCCCGAAGCCCATGGCCTGTGAGATGCCAGGCTCCTGGGAAGGCTGACAGGCCCCACACTGCCAGAGATGGATTCACCTGGGAATCTTGGGGCCATGTGCTGTCTGGGAGGGAGGATATGGCTGCTGCCTCCACAACGTAGCACTTCGTTGCGCCTTCTCCTGCTGCTTCAGGGTGGGTTGGGGACATGGAAAGCCTGGCTGCTTTCTCCTGAGGGCCTGCCCTTTGGGAAGGACACCACTGGCCAACTTCCCAGCTGGGCCTAGGGACAGCCTTCATCCTTCCTCTCCCAACTCTGCCTTCAGTCAGTTATGTCACTTCCCTAAGCTCCAGTGTCCTCATCTGTAAAAGGGGATAATATAATATCCTCACACTTCTTGATTTCAAAACTTTGCACAAAGCTACAGTAATCAAGTGTGGTACCACAAGGTGTTCACAATGGGGGGAGGGGCACAGGTATCTATGGGAACTCTGTATTTTCTGCATGATTTTTCTGTAAGCCTACAACTTCTCTAAAAACAAACAAACAAACAAACAAAAAAAACCTGTGGTACTGGCATAAGAACATAGAGACCAATGGGATAAAACTGAGAAATCAAAAATAAACCCACACATTTATGGCCAATTGATTTTGACAAGGGTGCCAAGATCATTCAATGGAGAGAGAACAGGCTCTTCAACAAATGGTGCTGGGACAACTGGATATCCACATGCAAGAGAATGAAGTTGAACTCCTACCTCACACCATATACAAAACCTAACTCAAAATGGGTCAAAGATCCTTGAAGAGCTAAAACTATAAAACACTTAGAAGAAAACATAAGGGGAAATCTTCATGATCTTGGATTTGTCAATTGTTAGGACACCAAAAGCACAAACAACAACAAATAAACTGGACTTAATCAAAATTAAAAACTTTTGTAAATCAAAAGACACTATTCAAGACAGTGAAAATATACTAGACCTTCTGGAGAAAATATTTGCAAATCATATATCTAATAGGGGATTTGTATCTAGAATACATAAAGAACTCTTACAACTCAACAATGAAAAACAACCTAATTAATACATAGGCAAAAGATTTGAACAGACATTTCTCCAAAGATAAACAAATGGCCAAAAAGCACATGAAAAGATGTTCAATGTCATTAGTTATTGAAGAAATGCAAATCCAAACCACAATGAGATACCACTTCACACCACCAGTATGGCTAAAAGAAAAATAAACAGAAAATAACACATATTGGTGACAATGTAGAGAAATGAAAACCCTTGGTCATTGCTGATGGGAATATAAATGGTGCAGCTGCTGTGAAAAAGTCTGGTGGTACCTCAACAAGTTAAACATAGAATTACCCTATAATCTGGCAATTCCACTTTAGATATGTACCCCAAATAATTAAAAAACAGGTGTTCCAAAAACAAAAAACAAAAAACTGAACAACAGTTCATTCACAATAGACAAAAAGTGGAAACAACCCAAATGTCCATCAACAGATGAATGTATAAATAAAATGTGGTATATCCATAAAATGGAATACTATTCAGCCATAAAAAGAAATGAAGTTCTGATAGATGTGACAAATGAATGAATCTTGAAAGCATTATGTTAAGTTAAAGAAGTCAGAAGTAAAAGGCCACCTATTGTATAATTCCATTTATATGAAATATCGAGAATAAGCAAATTCATAGAGACAGAGAGGTTAGTGGTTGCCAAGAACTGGGAGAAGAGAGTCTAATGGGGAGCGACTGTGTAATGTTCTGGATCTAGACAGTGGTGATGGTTACACAACACTGTGAATAAATGCCACTGATTTGTATACTTTAAAATGGCTAAAATGGTAAATTTTACGTTACACATATTTACTGCAATTTAATTAATACAACTGATAACAAAAAAGGGGAGGAGGGGTTAATATTGTGAAAATGGTTACGGAAGGGCTTCAGAAGGCATCAGGAAGCTGGACTCTGCAGAGCTCAGCTAGTCCAGCCCTGCACCAGTCATTTTAGTGAGGGCAGAGCTAGGCCAGAGCCCAAACTTTCTGACTCCCGGCCAAGGGTGCAAAGAGTAGCAGTTACTAATCACAGCCTTTCTACCTGGATCCTGCTTAGGGTAATGAGCAATGAAACCGGGACGCTGATCAAGCACAAAAGGGGCCACATTAGAAACAGCAAGGTGAGGTGGAAGAAGAAGTTGGTGGGAAGTGCGTACACTTGCTCCGAGGGCAAGGTGAGTCAGTCCTCTCCCCACTGCCCTGGACCTGCCGGCTCTGCCGGGGGAGGGGACCAAAATAGTACAGCCCTTGCACGCTCAGGCTTTCAGCCAAGGGCCAGCCTGACCTTTCTGCCATACTCCCTGTGTATTGGGGCAGAAAGGAAAACATCAGCCATCAGCTTTTCTTTTTGAGATTAATTCTGACCTGAGGACTGCAGTATCCAGGAAACTCAAGCCAGCTTATCTGGGGGAGGCTTCGACCCCAAATCCTGAAGTTATAGGGTCTCTGGAAAAAGTCACAGCTCAGGGTATTGGTTAAACAACAGGGCCAGGGCAGTTGACTGAACAACAACAACAAAAAACCTCAACAGGTTTAGTATAAAATTGTCCAAAAGAGTTTTTAGGTAAATCAGTGAAGTATAAAAATGGGAAATAGTCATCTAATATGATACTTATAATGATAGGTACTACATACTCGACCAAGTTTATCTTCAACATTTACGCCTTATTTTGACTCTAACAAATAACAGTGAGTCAGAAAATGGGCACTGCCTTCATCAGGGTCCAATGCTGTGGACGCTCCTGGAGAAAACCTGAAAGTCATCTCTATGGAATCCTCAAGACTATCTGAGAAAATAAGCTAGGAAGAGCTGGCTACAATTAGCTCACTACAAATTCCTCTGAAATAAACTTAAAAATTAGAGGTCTAAAAATAAATAATCAAACAAAAAAGGCCAGGGCATCCATCAGCAGCCGCCCAAGCCCAAAGGCTTGTGTGAGGCCCATGGATGTGGCACCAGCCTCTAGGAGGGCAGGCAGAGAAGAGAGAGGCTACAATCCAGTGCAGGACACAGGCCTGTGGTCTAGGGATTCAGGCCAAGTTCACTCGGATATCCCAGACAGTGGAGAGCAAGGCAAGACAGGGAGATCCTTGCCTGGCTTATAACCAAGCTGGCCAACTCACCCCTCTTCCAGAGGAAGGAGGGTCATCTGTGGGGCCCTCTGGGAGGTGGGAAACAAGGCAAGAGAGGCTGAGCCCCATGTCCAAAGCACCATTTCCCTCTCTGCTGTCCCAGACCTCACCTGTCCCCCAGGCCAGGGATGCCGACCAACTGGATGATGTAGATCCCTATTTGACAAAAAAATACAAAGAAGAACACGAAGAAGCTGAAAGAGTTGTCAGACCTGTGGAGAGAGGGGAAAAGAAGTTACTAGAGGGCTCACTAGTACGGTATCTGTAGGACCGGGTGGCAGGTGGCAGGATGGGAGAGTGGGCAGACCTCCAGAGGACCAGCCACAGCGTCCACAGACACACACACTCAGACATCCCCGTCACAGTCAAGGAGGGCTCGCCTTCTACTGCCTTGCAATTTAAGAGGGCAGTGCCTGGCCCCTCTTCCTAAAAGAGCTGATAAAATCGCTCTCTTCCAAGGACAATAAAAAAACCTAAGGCTCTGTCTCCTGGTATTTACGTGCACTTTGTAACAGACCCTAAAGTCTAAGCCAAAGGGATAAATCTCTAACAATAGAACTATAGAGTTGGGTGGAGGAAAAAGGTATGTGGGGAGTAGACAACACCAGACAAAACCCTAATGGCCTCCACCTCTGCCCCTGAGGCCCAGAATGCAGTGAGGGTTTAGGTCCTGTCTGCTGGACACATGGGATGGTGCAGCCGCTGCCCCCCCCCAACTCCCAGAGGCTTGCTGGGCTCCCAGCCCTGGAAGCATCAGCTCTGAGGTACAATTCCAGAACCCCTAGGGGTCTGTAAGGTGGAGACATTAATGTGGGGAGCTGGGAAAGTAGGGGAGGGGGAAGTATAAATAACTGTAGAGAGAGAAGCCATTGGCAGCACCTGTCCAGCTCTGCCTGGGCACACTCTAGAGCCTTCGAAGGGAGGAACGTAAGAAGGGTCTCTTCCCTCTTCCCAGTGACTGAAATCCCATCCCACCAGAGAGACTGGGAGAAGGGGAGGCAGGTAAGGCTCCTGATCCCCCTCTCCAAGTCTCCAGTGCTTAGTCCAAGGATACGGCCCCAACCACTGAAGAAAACATCTGCTCTGACTCTTGATGAGAATGGGAAAGTAAATTTCCCATCATTCTATTCTGCTCCAGGAACAAGATAGGGCCCCAAGGTTATGAGACTAGACCTGCTACCTGAGATGCCAGCCATACACTCATGCCTTTCCCCAGCACTACTCACCTAAAGGCCTTATAGGTGGGTCGATACCAACAAATGAAAGCACAGGGGGTGAAGATCAGAAACCACAGGATCGAGAGGCCAAAGTCCACTCCCTTGGTGCTGTCAGCTGAGAACCAGGCCAGGCAGGCAAGCAGGTTCAGAAACAGAGTCACTGAATGCACTGGGAGGGGAGAGAGATACGGGCTTGCACCAGGGTGGCTCAAGGGCTCCCCAACATGGCAAACCACTCCCTGAGAGAGGAGGGGAGGTCCATGCTGTGAGGACAGCTGCAGAAATAGCTGAGGGCTTTGGTCTGGATGACTTAGGCAGGGTCAGCTCCCATATTTTGGTTTTCTGGGATCGCAAATCCAGGGACCAAATTAAGCTCCAGGTATTGGGGGTGGGGGGAGCGGGGTTTGAAGTCCTTCTCTCAGTAACTCTTTCCCCCAGCACTGGATGCCTGGATGGTCCATAATGGAGGTACAGGAAAAGTCTTTTTTTCTCACCCCTAGGAGCTGAGGGGGCCATGGGGAAGAACAGGGTTTCACCTGAGGACGGCATTTTAGCATAATAAGCTCTCTAGGAACTGGGAGCCTCTGGCTGGTCCTACTGGATCTGTGGTCTGGGCTGCCCTTTGCAGGGAGGCTCCCAGGACAGGCTGAGAAGGGCCAATTAAGGGAGCAGAAGGTCTTTCCCCAGCCCAGCCAAGGCACCAAGGATAGCTAGAGTCCGCAGAAAGCATTTATCCCGGGGAGTAGCGGCCAGAAGGCAGACAGTGCTCTTGGGTACCACCCCTTTTCACCCTGGGCTCAGGGGACAGGAGGACTCACACATCCACAGGTAGTAGAGCATCTTGCATGTCCGCTGGTAGTCAGCAGGGATCTCAGTGGAGAAATCCTGGTAGAAGCAGGGTTTGATGGGACACCATGAGGGCAGGGGCGGCCAGTTGTTCTCTCTCACTGTGTAGAAAGAGAAAGAGTAATGAGCAAGGGCCCAACCTCAGAGGTAGGGCTACCAGAGGGGCTCCAACACCAGGGCTCGGGGACTTCAGGGAATATGGAGGGGGATGAGAGGAGGGTGATGGGACAGACACAGAAACTCACTCCAAGAAAATGTGCCCCCCCCGAAAGCACTGGGAAAAACAGAGAGCTAAATGCATAAGTGATTATTTTTATTAACCACCAACCAAAAGCATGACAACAGGGATATTCATCATAGCAAGGAATTTGGGACCAGTGCCCCTACTGCACCAAAGAATCTTAGAGTTGGGAGGGAGCTCAGAAACAATCTATATCCTCTGGTACTCAACTGCAAGTCTCCTATACTTCCAACTCTTCCTGCTCTTTCCCAAGACCGACACCATTCTAAGGTGATCAAGAGTTCAGCCAAACCTCCCAGGAACAAGGTGGCACTGGGAGAGTCCTCCTGCAGGACTCAGGAAACTCTCCTGCCCCAGGCAGGCCAGCCCTGGGCCCCGAGCAGCCTTCCTTCCTCACCGTGTAAGTTGGCTACAGTATTCTGTAGCTCCCGCTCCTTGCGTTCCAGCTCGGCAGCTTTCCTGTCCAGTTCTTCCTGCTGCCTAAGCAGGCCAGCCTGGGCTGCAGAGGCCACGGCCTGGAGGGAATGGGGGTGACGGGGTGGAGCAGCCGGACCCAAGAGACAGAGGGACGGTGTCAGCTTGGCAGAAAATGTCAGAGTGGCTTGTCCCAGGCAGGGAGAGCCAGCAGGGAGCCCCACAGGCAGCCCCAGCCCCCAAGAGTGTCTTGGGTACCAGAGTCTGCCACAGAGAAGCCATGATGACCTGCCTCCTACAGCCCTCACATCACCCCTGGCCCTGAGCTGTCACCAGGGCACTTCTCTCCCCTTCATCCTGAGCATGCAATAGGAAGACCATCCCAAGTGGCTTCCTCCCTTCTCCCCCAGACTGGAAACTCCAGGCAAAGTTCAATTATAGAGACCTTTGGGGATAAAAGCAGAAGAATAGACTGCACAAGGGACTAGCCTATAGCCAGGAACAAAGACCCAAGCCTCATTTGAAGAGTCTGCAGGGGTATATGTGTGAAGGCAGGACAGCAAATCTGCTGGCAGCAAGCAGGGAGGGAAGACACTTGTGGGCGGGCAGTCTGTGTACCAGGCATCGGGGATTTGTGTTTAAGCCCCAGTAGTTCCACCTGGACTGAAGTGATCACCTGAGCTATGACTGACTACAACCCAGGACAGCCCCTTTGGGTTGGCTTTTACCACTTGCAGAGTCCAAGCTCTACCCCCTCTTCAGGCTGAGAGGCGCCCCTGGGAGAGGCAGCCAGGGGACTGGAAGTGAGGCTGAGCAGAACTGGTCACAGGGCTTGGGTGCTCCAGGCCAGGGCCCCGCTCCTGCCGGGTGCTGTACCCATTTGGGCCAGTCCTGAAGAGTGACTCTACAGTTCATCTTAGGGAGCAGATATCAAACTGCTCATCTCACAGGATTTCAGGCCAGGCATACACACCTGTAGATGTGTATATACACACACATTCTCTGTCTCCCTCCCTCCAAAAGCAGTTCTCCAAAGAGTTAAAGCTGCCTTCAAGAGGTAAACTTCAGGCACTGAAGCAGAAGCAGGACTAGAATAGACCACACCAAACTACCCTGAGGGTCTCAATCCCCTCTCCTCAAGACTATAGTTTAGTTGAACAGCAGCCAGGGCCCTGCAACCCACCACCCAGATAAACAAGACTTGCCACCCCTGCATCCAAGCCCTGGGAAGGCCATGGGACAGACACAGGCTCCAGGGCAGGGGCAGCACCTTCAGAACCCGGCCAGGCATGGAAGCAGCCTGGGGCCCGTGGGGGTCCAAAGCCCAGCTTGGGCAGGCTCCAGGCGCCTTGCCCTCACTCTTGCTCTTCTACACTTTGCCTACCTTTGGAAGATTTTGCATGTAGCTGTCTCGGAGAATACTATCTCCTCCTAGCAGCATCTGCCTCTCTGAGAGCTCACTCACTGCCATGAACCGGGTAGGCAGGAACTTGCTGGCCTGTCTAAGCAGGAGTTGCAACACACAACTCCACTGTAGGCCATGCTCACCGGGGAGACCGAGGAGCATGGGGACAGCGCAGTGGGGTGACAGAGCCGAGTGCCGGGTGCATGGCAGACAAGATTTGCAGTGTTTGGAAGGGACAAAGGAAAACTGGCAGGAAGGCAGGAACAAACGAGGTTAAGGAAGCAAGGGATTCTGGGCCCAAGGAATTCTGGAGTGGCACAGCAAGAGCAAAGGCTCTCCTGGAAGACACCAGGAATGCCAGCCTGGTGAGTCAAGCTATTTTTTGAGGTGGTAGTAGTGGGTGATTATGGGGGAGGGAATGTCAGCTGGTAAGATAGTCCCTCCACTTGCAAGGGTTGAAGTGGCCAGCTCCTTGAAGGGGAACTAGGGATATCAAGGCCCTCTGCCTGTCTCCCAAACTCAGGGCTCAGCTACTGGTCTGGGTGCATCCCTCTCTGCAGAGGAGAAGCCAAAGGGTTCTCTGTCACCAGTACCTGGGGGGTTGGCTGGGCTGGTTCCACTGAGGGCTGGAGAACTGCCGGCTGCGAGGGCCCAGGGAACTGTGTGACTGG
This sequence comes from Bradypus variegatus, assembly GCA_004027775.1. NCBI lineage: Eukaryota > Metazoa > Chordata > Mammalia > Pilosa > Bradypodidae > Bradypus > Bradypus variegatus. The sequence continues at coordinate 6,414 of PVKY010001103.1, read as the reverse complement.
AACCGTTGTTGCTGCATTTGTCTGCATGGGACAGAGCAAAGGAGGGAGGTGAGTACCACAAGTCTGGGCTGTGGGGCAAACCCACAGCAGGGTCGGATGCCCAGGAGCACCCAGGTGGCTTGGGCCCTGGCCTGTGAGGACCCCGGCACAGGGCAATCTGGTGCCTAACCCACATCCCTGGGCTTCACTCATGCACGGCCCTACCCTCTTCAGGGCAGGCTGCCCTCCTCAGGTAGGGCCCACATCATGGATCCCAAGGGGAGAATTTCAGAGAGCCTCGAGTGACCTCTCCCTCCTTCCCCCACCCCTTGGAGGACTGCAGCATCTCAGAGCTGTCTCCGTCTCTACAAGACCCTTGTCCCCAAGACCCCAACACCACCCCGAAGATCAGAGGACTCAGTGTGTTCACCAACCTCTGAGAAGGGGTTGAATTCCGCCAGGCCACCCTGAGGGGCATTGGTCAGCTGGGTCACTGAGGGGTCCTGAGAATGCAAATGAGAGCCATTCAGACACTGGGGAGGGGAAAGAGCCTGGCGGGGGGCATCACCACCTCTGGGCCCCTGCCAGGGCCAGCAGCCCATCCCCGTTACACCTGGCTGAAGCGAGCCTACTGATGACCCTTCCTAGTGCCTTGACAAGCCTCTCCTGAGGGCCCCTGAGCTCAGCTCCAGCCACCCCAGAGCTGCAATCTCTTCTCCCTTCCTGGAGGAGAGGTTCAGTCCAGAAGACTTCCCAGAAGAGATCCAGGGCAAGCATGACACCCCAAGGCCTGGGAATGGCCCTTCGTGTTCTTGCAGATCTAAAACTGCCCACAGGATTTATCTCTAGGGAGTGGGGGTCTTGGAAGGGGGGAGGGCAGGATAAGTGGGGTGGTTGGGTGGAGACTGACTTTTCACTTCGTTACTTTTCTATACTGTTTTATTACTTTACAGAAAGCTTTTATTTCTACTGTCAGTGCTTTCCTCATAATATCAGGCACACTTGCTATGAATACAAATATATATGAAGGGCTCAGAGATAGAAATCCAGGAAAATGTTTTTGGTTTATTTTTTTCCTAGATTCTTTCCAAAAAAATGTAAAACTGCCTTCAGGACACAGCCTTTCCCTTGAGTTTTCAATCCTCCCTTCCCCGCCTGATCTCTGCTAGAGGCCAGCCCTTCTACCCAGGGCCTGCAGGGGCCTCTGCCATCCTCTTTGAAGGCCTCGTGGCCTCCCTGCTGCCAGGGGCTGGCCTACCTTCATCCTTTCCCTCCCCTTGCCATCATAGGAATGGGGCTTGGGTTCAGCTCAGCAGCAATGCCTTGGCTCTGGAGGAACAACTGGGAAAGGCAACGGCCTGCCACTCTCCACCAAGGCCCCAATTATCCTCTGGGGCCTGGAAGAGTACATGCCCTGCCTTCAGCACCTCACCCACCCCACTCCCTCTCCACTCATCCAGATGCTCCTGTCCTTCAGGGCCAGCCTCACCTCCACCTGGAAGTCTCCTCAGACTGAACTCTTAAAATACAATGTTTCAGTTATCAATCCCTTCAATTTATCGATAGGAAAACTGACATTGGCCATGGTGAAGTAACTCATTGGAGGTCTCAACATGGGGGCTCCTCCCTTTCCTGAACATTTATAGAGCCGAGGATCAACACTGCATGTGTTCTCTAACTTTTTCCCACTTACTGACTTTCTCTTTCCATCTGGACCACCAGTTCCTAGAGCATGAAACTGTGTTCAACCCTTCCTCAGGCTGACCCAGACTGGTGTTTCTGGATGAGAGCGGAGCCATGCCCTCTGTAGCCCCCACTCCCCCCGACCCAAGCCTCCTCTGCATGTCCTTTCTGCTGGACACCACCCCTGCAACCTGGCCAAAGTGGCCAAGGAGGCTGCTTGGGCAAAGAGGATGGCAGGGAGCCCTGAGATTATCTGTTGGCTGAACAACTGATAGTTTTATCCCAGAATTACTGGGTTGGCCTCCAGCAAGGAAGACTTGGGGCTCAGTATCTGTTCTCCTTTCAGACTCAGCAGACACCAGGCCATAGCTGAGAGTGAGCCGAAGCCAATGAAATCAGATCACCACCCAAGGAACTGGTTACTCGAGTCTGAGCCACTACAGGATGGGGCATCAGTTTCAGGTGCTGGCATACACACACCTGGCCAAGGAACACACGTTGAATAAGCATCCACCTGGCCCAGAGAGAGGTGTCATTTCCTTTATTGATGTCAGCCAGTCTGGGATGGAGTAAGGGATGGGAGGCTAACTACCCTGGTCCACAGTGATCCCTCCTCCTTTTTCTAAAGTCTTCAAGACTCAGCCCTTGGACCCCTCACTGGGCTCACCACGAACAAATCCTGCTTCCACTAGCAGGCTGTAAACTCTGCAGCCAGGTGCTTCTGTGCCTGATTCACCCTTCTAGCTCCCTGGTACTCGGCTTGAGAATAAATGCCTGCATGCTGTAGCTCCTCTACCTTCCCTAGGAGGTGCTGCCTAAATGTCAGAGCACAGAGAAAGGGAGGGCACCTGCATCACAGCGGAAAACCAGGAGCACCTTGCCTGGAAAAGGAGCCTAGAACACACCGTGTTCTCATGGGAGGAAACCTGGGCTCATCCTCCAAGATATGAGTGGCTTCAAGAGAAGCTAAGGCCTGAGGGGAGAGCAGGGAAAGGGGGGTACTGCAGGAAGGAGTTGGCACTTGAAGTGCCAGTCACCCCGAGCTGGCCATTACTGTCAAGCTGTCAGAAAAGAAGGCTCTACAGAGTTTCTGTTCAGGGTGATGGGAAAGTGTTGGTAATGGATGGTGGTGATGGTGGTACATTGAGCATGTGATTAACACCACTGAACTGTATACTTGAAAGTGGTCTAAATGGGGAGTGTTTTGTATATATGTTACCATAATAAAAATAAATGAAAAAGAAAGAAAAGAAGCCTCTACCAGGCTTTCTCAATCTGCTTCTCGAGAAAATTAAGCCCCACTGTGCTGTGGCACCCACCACCTGTAAGGGCTTAACTTCTCTCCTGTGCTTTGAGTACTTCTGTTCCACCCCTGAGAGAACTCAGCAAACTCAGCAAAGGCACATCCATCAGTTTCTGTGTTCTGGGGCTCAGAAGAGGAACCCCGGCTGAGACAGGCTATAGCACACTTCCTCATTTAACCCTCATTGGCACCCTGTAAGGGAGGCTTAGTTATATTTTTACAGCTAGGAAAAAAGCCCAAGCTCAGAGAGGAGAAAAAACTTATCCAGGATCTCGGCATCTGTCTCAGCCAGATTCTGAATCCAAGTTTGTCTGTCTCCCAAAACACAAGACTGCCCATCTAAGAGGTCTGCTCAGGTACCAGTGCATCCCAAGCACTCCACAGGGACATTGGCAAGGGCACTGTGAGTGGCCAGGAGATGGCTTCTCCTCATTTATTCCTGGCCTTCAAAGGGCCAGTTCTTGGGGCACACCCTTGGTAAAGCCCATGGAGAGAGAGCCTTGCAAACAGGGACTACACTGAATGGCCTCGGCAGAACCAGCAGCTTTCACTCTGAGTCACGAATAGAAAGTCCACAGCATCAACCTTCCTTCCCCCTCACCAAGCATCAGCTGCCTCTGAAGTGGGTCAAGTAGTTATTTAAAAGGATGGCAAGGACTAAGTTTCACCTACAAAGGAGAAGTAATCTAAAACCTCCCTCAGTGCCCAAGGGACTCAGACGGGCCAGTGGCCTTTACTGAATCTATAACAAAGCAGCAGCTCCTAAACTCGGTTCTTTTCATTCAGCAACAGCTACAAACAGTTGTTTGGGACACGACAAGGTAAACAGGGCCCAGCTCTTGCCCTTCTGGAGTCCACAGTCTGGTGGCTGCAACAGGCATGCACTTGAGGTTGTGCTGGGATCCCGGTGAGGTGTGTGACCTAGTGGTGACAGAGGGAGGGAGGAGACACTGTGGAGCACCTGAAGGAAGGCAAGATTCCAAGAGGAAGGAAGGAGGTGAGCAAGGGCCTGGGGGCGGGGAAACATTGCCATCTAGCAAGGCTGTGAGGTCGCTGAGAGGAAAAAGGCAGGCTGGAGCTCTGCCAAGAAGGGCCATGAAAAGCATACTTGTTTCTATGGGTCTGGAAATCTCTTTCCACGTGTTTCACAGTTCCTGGCTATGCCTGAGCTCACTGTTAGCTTTTCCTTGCTTTCCCCATCCTGTGCTCCATTAATGTTCCCAGTGTGAGGGGTTTATTTCAAGCCCCAAATAAACACTTATTGAATACCTCATGGACTAAAATAATCCAGGGTCTCTGGGAGACAAAGAATCACCAATACTTTGGAACTTCTGTAAGTTTAATTTTCTTTGGAGATGAGACTATGTATCAAAGGACAAGAAGAAAGGGCCATTATCCCCAGAGTGGCTGGCTGGGTCCCAAGCACACAAAAAGCCACAATTAACCTTGATGTTCTGTGACCCAGAACCTGAGAATCTATCCTAAGGAAATATGACAAAAACACATAAAAACCTGTATCTGCAAAGATTTTTACTGCACTGTTATTTATAAAAGGGGAAAAAGCAGGAAACAACTTAAATATCCAACAACAGAGAACACAAGTAGGTTTTAATGCACATCCCCTCGATAGCTTAAACAGCCACCAAAAATGACAGCTATGAAGACAGGGCAGCAATGAAAAAAGCTCTGTTACATGAATACCAAACTGTAATTCCGTAAAAAGCGCACACATGAAAAAAGACTGGCAGGAACAACTAGACCTAACAGGCATATATAGAACACTTCACCCAACAACAGCAGAACACATTCTTCTCTAGTGCACATGGATCATTTTCCAGGATAGACCATCTGACAGATCACAAAACAAGTCTCAATATACTCAAAACCACAAAAATCATACCATGTATCTTCTCGGATCACAAAGGAATGAAGGAGGAGATCAATAACAGGGGTGTGGGGGGGATTTCAACAACACATTCTTAACCAATGGGTCAAAGAAGAAATCACAAGGGTAATTAGGAAATATCTCGAGGCGAATGAAAACAAACACATAACATACCAAAACTTATGGGATGCAGCAAAGGCAGTAGTGAGAGGGAAATTCATACCTCTAAATACTTACATTAACAAAGAAGAAAGATCTCATTTCAGAGACCTAACCTCAAAACTGAAGGATCTAGAAAAAGAAGAGCAAACTAAACCCAAAGTGAAAAGAAGGAAGGAAATAAAGATTAGAGCAGAGATAAATGAAACAGAGGAAAAAAAGAGAAAATCAACAAAACAAAAAGTCGGTTCTTTGAAAAGATCAGTAAAATTGACAAACATTTAGCTAGACTGGCAAAGAAAAAAAGAGAGAGAATATAAATAACTAAAATCATAAATGAAAAGGGGGGCATTACTACCAACCCCACAGAAATAAAAATCCTATAAGAGGATACTATGAAAAACTGCATGCCAACATATTAGACAACCTAGATGAAATGAACAAATTCCTAAAAATAAACAACGTACCTACACTGACTCAAGAAGAAATAGAAGACCAGTAACAAATAAAGAGATTGAATCAAAAAACCTCCCAACAAAGAAAAGCCCACAACCAGATGTCTTCCCAAAGGAATTTTATCAAACACTCAAATAATTAACACCAATCCCGCACAAATGCTTCCAAAATATTGAAGAGGAGGAAACATTCCCTAACTCATTTTATGAGGCCTATATCACCCTCATACCAAGGCCAGAGAAAGATACCATAAGAAAAAAATTACAGACCAATATCCCTTATGAATATAGAAGCAAAAATCCTCAGCAAAATACTAGCAAACTGAATCCAACAGCACATTAAAAAAAATTATACACCATGATCAAGTGGAATTTATCCCAGGTATACAAGGATGGTTCAACATAAGAAAATCAATTTATGTAATACACCACATTAAAAGAACAAAGGAAAAAAAACCACACACAATCATCTCAATTGATGCAGAAAGGCATTTGACAAAGTCCACCAGCCCTTCTTGAAAAAAAAACAACACTTAGAAAATGAGGACGAGAAGGAATTTCCTCAACATGATGAAGGGCATGACAACTAAAATGACTTAATAGTGAAAGACTGAAGGCTTTCCCTCTAAGATCAGGAACAAGACAAGGAAGCCCACTGTCACCAGTGCTATTCATCGTTGTTCTGGAAGTTCTAGCCAGAGGAATTAGGCAAGAAAAAGAAAGAGAAGGCATCTAAATTGGAAAGAAAGGAGTAAAACTTTCCCTATTTGCAGATGACATGATCCTATATATAGAAAATCCTGAAATCCACAACAAAACTTCTAGAATTAATCAATGAAATCAGGAAAGATGGTGTGCTGGTTTCAGTGTATTATGTCCCCTAGAAAAAGCCATATTCTGTGATGCAATCTTGCGGGGCAGACATTTTAGCGCTGATTAGATTGGAATTC
>PVKY010001102.1:0-35293 GCA_004027775.1 Bradypus variegatus | reverse complement strand
CTATTTTAGAATTCCACTAGTTCGCTATTTTTCTGAGGATTGTGGATGTTAACGTAGTACAGTTTCCAAGAAAAAGGCAAAACTTTACAGAGTTCTTTAATACCAGTACCAGTAGAATGAAATGTCCCTATCACTAGAGAGAAACGTGAAATTTCCCAAGTTGGAAAAACAAAGCTGAGGTGTGGTTTTTTGTTTGTTTGTTTGCTTTTATGCCACTGATAGGGCCATCGCTCTCTGGCAAGGGAAAGATTCACACTGCCCTGACAACAGACAATGACCAGAATGGACAGTGCAGAAGGCATTTGTATAAAGTCTTTCTGGAGATGTTCAAAGGGCCCTTGAGGCTTGGTTCCTGTCCATGTTCCGTCTTTACAGTTTTATCAGGATTGTGCCATTGGCAGCTAGGACGTGTTTTGGAAACATCCTCGACAATACCTCTGAAATTACCCAACTCTAGTTGGTCTAATACTGATGCAAAGTTATTTCTGCTATTCTGTGCTATATCATGAAGCATTTTTGCTAAACTCCATTTTACATTTTTTGGCACCACTGTTCGACTGTCTCGAGAGCGCCAAATGTTATCTTTATGTAATGAGCACCTTAATTTTTCCCATTTGTTCCCCCCCCAAAAACAGGGGCTTGTCTCTGATGGTTAATAATAGCCTCTTTGGATTCCTCTAAGACCTCTCCCTTCTGTGTGATTCTGTGTGGTTACAGCAACAATGACATTGGTTAATGTTGCCCTTCTTTTGGCATAGTGGTCAGCTGAAGCATTATCACAAGATTTAGGGTCTCCGTGCTTCCACTGACCTCTACTTTGATTATAGCTCTTTCCCTAGGTGAAGGCAAAGCATTTAAAAGTTCTTTAATTTTTCTTCCAGTTTTTATGGGCGATCTTGTCAAGATAAGAAAACCTCTTTGTTTCCAAAGCATTCCAAAGTGGTGAACTATTCCAGAACTATATCTACTATCAGTATAAATATTTGCTTGTTTAATCTTTTCCAGTTGGTAGGCCCAAGGGAGGGCAATAAATTCAGCCATCTCAGCTGTTTTAATTTCTGGGTGTGATTTATATTCCAAAGGGACATTCGGCTTGATAATTTTAAGTTTCTGTTTTTACAAAGGAACCATCCACAAACCAAATTAGGTCAGGTTATCTGGGGGTGTTTCTAACAAATCTGGATGGGACACAGGTAATTCTCTAAAAGGATTAAACAATCAGGAAGTTCTCCTTCTCCAGGCAAAGGGAGGGGAGTGGCTGGGGTTAGTGGGTTGTAGTGATGGATAGTGGTATTTTCAGAAGACATCAGGCAGCCAGCCAAGAAATGCTGAATATTTTCCTTCAGTACAAGAGTGTGGCCAGCAGTCTTTGAGGAGTCTTAAATCTTATAAAAGACCTTGGATCTAAGGCAGTTGAGGCTTCCGTAAGCTTAGCTGCTTCTGCTGTAGTTCTTAGACAAAGTGGATATGCCCTGGCTACTGGATCTAATGGCAGACTGAAATAAGTGATGGGCCTCTGACAATTCCTTGTGTTTTTCCAGAACTTTCATCAACAAAGAAGGAGAGGGGTGTTTGCCATTAGGCAACCCCAGGGTTGGTGGTGGTTACTCTTCCTGGGGTAGAGACAGAAGGGACTGAGGACCTAGGTCACAGACAGGGGCTGCGATGTCAGGAAATTCGGTGCCCAGTGCCTGCCATGTCCACTCAGGAAGTCCTCGAAGTGGTCTTTCAATAATTGGTCTTAGAAAAGTATGAATAGTCTGTAATTTTTACATAGTGAGAGATTTGCTTCTTGTGATAGTCTAAACGGTGAATCTTTTTGTGTTGTTGCAGAACTGTAATTTCTCTTTGAAGGTTTTATGTCTCTTCTGAGCTAAGGTCTTTAAAAACACACGGAGTCATTCTTAGAGCTTTGCTCATTTTTGGAACATAGTAAAAAAATCATCTACATATTGTGTCAGAACAGAATCACAAGGAAATCTCCAATCCTTAAGGTCCCAATTAAGAATTTGAGATAAGAGGGGCTTTTGGTAAATCCCTGGGGCCACCCAATCTGGGAGATGTGTTGATTTCCCCACGAGAAGGAGGCCAGTTAGTGCTAACTGCCCAGGTGGGATGGGACACTAAAGAAGGCAGAACCCAAGTTCCCACAGTGGGTGGCTTCGCGTAACGTTGAAGACCAAACAGAATTTGAGGTAAGGACCGCTGGGGAACGAGGAGTCACAATCTTTTTTGAGGCCCTAAGGTCTTGTGTAAATCAGTATGTATGCCCATGAGGCCTGCAAACACTGAATTACTGCAAGAACCAGTGCAAAGAATAAAGAGTCCCCACTGTATAAAATCTTCCATCACAGGCCACGATCCTTCTTTAGCTTCAGGCTTTAAAGGGTACGGAGGCAAGCACTGATAAGGGTTCAGGAAAGTCAGTTTCTACTTTGATGAGTCTGGCCCCTAGAATTCATCCCACACCAGAAGATCTGTTGTCCCAGAGGGAATCAGGGACTTTAACATAAATTCTCAAATTGAGGTTGGGTTAACTTCATTGGGAAAGGCAAAGTGACATCATTTAATTGTGCTCTTACACGATCATGCATCGGAGACTCTCCAGGTGTTTCTAGAAATGGTTCATCTAAGGAACATGTGGTTTGGCAGTCCTATTTACATAAGAGATCACTCCCAATAAACTTTCCTGCATGTGTTTCATTTCCCTTCTCCCTTTTGGTCCAGAAGGCTTTCTCAATCCCACGATGCCAGGTGCAGGCTTATCCTCAGAAGTCATGTCCCACGTTGCCAGGGAGGTTTACACCCCTGGTTCATTGTGGTTTTGATGTGCATTTCCCTAATAGCTAATGATGTTGAGCATTTTTCCATTATTGTTATTATTAGTATTATCATTATCATTTTGCCATTTGTATATGTTCTTTGGAGAAATGTCTGTTCAAGTCTTTTGCCCATTTTTCAATTGAGTTGTTTCTCTTTTTGTTGTTGAGTTGTAGGATTTCTTTATATATTCTAGATAGTAAACCCTTACCACATATTTGGTTCCAAATATTTTCTCCCATTCTGTAGGTTGTCTTTTTATTTTCATGTTAAAGTCCTTTGATGCACAAAAATTTTCAATTTTGATGAAGTCCCATTTATCTATTTTTTTCTTTTGTTTCTTGTACTTTTCCTGTAAAGTCTAAGAAACCATTGCCTAACAAAAGGTCTTGAAGATGCTTCTCTGTGTTTTCTTCTTGGAGTTTTATAGTTTTGGTTATATTTAGGTCTTTGATCCATTTTGAGTCAATTTTTGTATGCGATGTGACCAGAGGCTCACCTGCATTCTGCGTGTGGACATCGAGTTTTCCCGGCACCATTTGACTGGACTTGGCCCACTTGTCAAAACCAACTGGCCACAAGGGTCAGTTTCTGGACTCTCAGTTTGATCTGTTGGTCTGCATGTCTATGCTTGTGCCAGTGCTATACTGTTTTGATTACTGTAACTTTGCAGTACGTTTTAAAATCAAAGTGTGAGTCCTCCAACTTTGTTCTTCTTTTTCAAGATGGCTTCAGCTATACAGGGCCCCTTAGAAAAGCTTGTTTTTGCCCTTCTATTATTGAAGATAATTCTCCTTGTTGACTTCAGGGCATTATTGGAAACTGGGCAGGGCAATTGTCCTCAGAGCACCTTCATCTTCCTATTTGGAATAATGAGGAGGAAAAATGATTTCCTGTTTCTTTTTAGTTAAGATGGGACAGTTACTTTCCCAGGTCCCACCCCATCCCCCTTTTTTCCACAATATTGTGGTGTTTTTGTCAAAGTTTTTATCATCTCTTGAAGGAGAGGATGATTGCTTTAATTACTATAGTCATAGTGCAATATGCTTAGTTTATTTTTTCCCTTTTTGGAATTTAAAGCCTCTTCTGCATGTCCAGCCAAATGCTGAAGTTCATGCAGTGGGGTAATTTGCAGACCAATTTTTTGTTTATGTACAATATCTGCAGTCTCTGGTTTTAATTTACCATAAAAAATGGAAAGGGCATTAGAAATGCCAACATAAGGAGCTAAACCAGCTTCCTGTCCAAAGGTGCTGTTTAGTCTGTCTCTGAGATCTCTTTGAGCTCATCCTTTTGCTATTTGCAAGACTGAACCAAGGTCCAGTTTACCTGAGCAGGAATGGCTTGTGTTATTTGTGTAATAGTTTCCCAAAAGTTCTGACCTATTTGCTGCTCTTTAAGGTGTCCTGACGGGTAAAATGCTCTTTATGATTTTTTATTAAAATTTTGTTTTGAGAAAAGGGCAGATCACATGCAGTTGCTGGAGCTGCTGCAGAGAGACCCCAGCTCACAGCTGGCAAACTATAGAGAGACCCCAGGTCACAGCTGGCAAACCACAGAGAGACCCCAGGTCACAGCTGGCAAACCACAGAGAGACCCCGGCTCACAGCTGGCAAACTACAGCACAGCTTTGCAAGGCTGTCGCCATTGGCTCCATCTCCTAGTCTCGTTCGGCTGTCCCCAGTTTTACCTGCACTCCTCTTTGTGGGTGTGTGTACTTAGTTCTACACAATTGTGTAACACATGCAGGTTCACATATTCACCACCACAGCCAGATTCCCACCTGTGCCGACACCATGGGGATCCCCGTTGTCCCCTGATAACCACAACCACCCCTCCCCACAGCCTCTCCCCTAGTCCCTGACCCTGGCAGCCAATAATCTGTTCTCCATTTCTAAAATGTCGCTTCAAAATCTATAAATGGAATCATGTATGATTACAGGACGATTCAGGTCATTTATGTCTCCCAGTTGAGTTTTGGTGGGTTGTGGTTTTTGGGGAATAGGCCCATTTCTTTGAGTTGTGCAGGGGTGTAAGACGGCTCACCCTAAGGAGTTTGGAGCCGGGGCTTTACCACGGCCAGCAGACAGGTGAGCGTGCAGCCCCCTCGGCCCCAGCAGTCACCAGAACCCCCAGGTTCTGCCAGGAGAACTTTAGGGGGGCGCCCAGAGTGGCCAAACAGATGCCTTTCTGAGCAGTTCTGGTGAAATCCAAGTGGCAGCCCCCATCACGGATGCTCTCCCTCCTCCAGGGGACGGTCTGCAGGCAGCCCCTGTTCCCGGTGGCTACTCGCTTCAGAGCTGCTTCAAACTTAACGGCTCGTGGGGAAAAGATGAGAAACCAGGTGAAGGAGCCAGGGGGCTTCCTCGTTTTCCTGAATGTATCAGACCAAATTTCCCAGATCCCAGAAAATACCTTTATCTCAAATCCTAAAATGAGACATTGACTACAATTATTTCTTTCTCCATGACTGATCGGATGCTTCCTACCAGGGTTTCGGAAAGCGCATGTATCATAAGATTAGATAGCATCCAACTCAGAAGCCCTCCTCTCTGAGCTCCCCAACGCCCCGTGCAAATCGGCCATGAGGGCTGTGCTGTGCTGAAATCATCCCTGCCGTCATTTCCAGGATCTGTAAGTTCCTTGAGGGCAGGGACCAAGTTATATTTAGCTTCATATTTTGCCTACTTAGCACAGCACCTGGCATTTAAATTTATTGGATGAATATATGACTGAGTTGCTCTCCTTAAATGTTTGTTGACTGAATGTGTGTGTGTATACCTGAGATAGCATATCATCATTCTACATAGTGGCCTTCCAGTGGTTTTATGCTTGCATCCCCCAGTCATACTCTTTCAAATACTAGAAAGTTTTAAATGGATCCAAAAATAAAAAACCACAAAAGATCTAAACAAGCGGCAGAAATGGCCAGTCGGTCTCTGCCACAGCGTGATGACATCTCCACGTGGACAGATGCACCTGCAGGTACCTAACTTGTCACGTGACCACCGGCAGCCCCACCTGATGTCCCGAGCTGTCCCCACCTGCTCAGGAGGTGACGTGCTCTGTCTCCAAGTTTGCCATCTCGTTTGGGTGCTGGTTTGAGGTGAAGCCAAGCTTCTTGTGTCTCTCTCAGTCAGCAGCACCCACTCAGTTCAAACAGTTGGGTCCACAAGTCCACTCAGGTGTAGCACAAATAAATTTTACTCCCGGCGCTCCCGGTGCGCAAGGCCCCTTTCCAGCATGGTGGGCCGAGAGCCAGCTGAGTGTAGTCTGCTGCGGGGCTGAGCAGGGGCAGCGAGCAGAACTGGAGAAGGCCGCCGTCGCCGGAGGGAGATAAACAGCCCTGTGTTTATTAGTGGGAATAAAAATCAACTTCCTTGCATCTGCAAGCACCCATCGTGCAGGGCTGGTGGGAAATTCCTCCTCAGTTTATTCGGGACCCTTCTCCCTTCCAGGGTTGCACCAACCTCCAAGGCTTTCGTGCCTCGATCATCAGGTAAGGGCCTTTCTTCCCAGCTGCAGCCCCGAGCGGCCTGGACGCCCATCGCGAAGGCTGCCCTGCCCGACCTTTGGCCTGCTCTGGACTAGAATGGACAGACTTGAGTCAGGAAAGCAAGCCCCTGACACCACTATTCTATTAGTCAATAAAAATGAAGCCAGTTTCCTCTCCAATGCACGCAAGGCCGGACAGAGCGATGGGACTGGCTGTAATCCTCTGCCCCTGATATTTCCCAGGCTCCCTTGCAGCTCCCTGTGGCCACCTGCCCGAGTACTGGCCAGGGGGACAGGAGCGGAAGTGAGACGTGGTGGGATCTTTAAACAAAGGAGCCTGCGCTCTCTTTGCAGCTGTGTCTTGTTTGCATTAAAAGGAGCATCTCTCCAAGGCAGCTGGAGTCGGGGGCCTCCTGATTTCGCCGAGGCAGGCCAGATTCCCGCCAACTTCTGGACATTTATATGAGAAATCGACTTCTTTCCTGATGAAGCCGTTGTTAATTTTAAATCTCTGTTATAGCAGCTGAAACAGTATCCTAGCTAATTTAAGTTTTGTTTTGAGCCACCTTTATCCTAGTGTGACAGAAATCCCATTGGGGTCAACTCGATTTCCCTGGGTTTTATCTAAGGTTGCGGGGGTCTCCAGGGAGCCTGGGCACGTCAGGGACCCCTGGGCACAGCAGCCATGCCAGCGGACCCAGCCCCCATCCTCATCATTCTTGGGTCTGGGTGCCACCAGGCCTTGCCTTTTCAGCTTTGCTGTTTTCCAGGGCTGTGCCCAGAGGAGGGCACGGCTACCCTCTGTGCTTAGTTCCCACACACCTGTCTGGGGCTTTTGCTAGCTGCAGGGCTCTCACCTGGAGCCAGGTAGCAGGGCCTCTCTCTGGAGCCCATTCCAATAAACCAACACTTCATTTTCCCTCAGTCACACTTCCCCGAGCCAGCCCGCACAACCTTTCTAGTCTCCAGTGGAAGCAAACACTCTCCTTCAATCCCCTCTCACCCTGGCTATTTGTAGGGCTTTGCCGGAAAGTGTTCTCCACTTCTCTGGGATTTTGGCTCCCCTCCCCCTTTTGCCTGATGAACGCTTCCCTTGAGAAAGTGGCTGGGGTGCTGGATTCTAAAATGGGGGTGAGAGGTAAAGAAAAAAAGTGGCAAAAGAACTGGCAAACATCTCAGAAAGTATTATTCCAGCAGAAGAGTCAATATTTCTTTCATTTTAGGCCCTCTGAGGGTTTTCTGTACATTCTTTGCCTTATTATTGTTGATATTATTGGCTTATGCCTGATGACTTTTCCATCCTAAGAACAGGGCCTGAAGTTACTTTTCACACTGCTTCGTGCTGCTTTACTTCTAGTTGGAGGCTGGGCTCCAGCTTCAGGGAAGGCTGTTTTCTGGTTTTCTGCTCTGAAATGCCTCCACTCGGCCGCTGCAGCCTCCGCAGCTCTCCAGGCAGAATCTGGCAGCCGGGCAGGAGGTGGGGCGCGGACAAAGCATTCAAGGGACTTTGACCACTAAGTCATGGCTAACGCGGCCTGGACCGGCCAGTCGCTACACAGGTCAGCCCGAGAGCAGAGAGCCTGCCCCCGCAGGATGCAGGCCTGAGCCAGCCTGGCACACCGGGCACAAACCCACACTCAGGGGCAGCCACGCGGCCACTCCCTGCTGTGGGCACCGGGCAAGGAGCTGCCCAAGGAAGGCCAGTGTCTGAACAAGGCCCATCTACGGCGAGCAGGGAGCCCGAGAGAAAGGTGAAGGGCTGTGCCTGGGACCAAAAAAAAACCAAAGTCCAGCAACTGATCCAAATCCTAAGGGCCTTAAGTCATTTTATTATCATATTTTTTTTAAATGAGGGACCAGCATTTTCTTTATAGTTGTTAATGGACTTTTAAAAAGTGAATATGGAGAGCAACATTTATTGCTCGTGTAACGGAAAAATCTCATACAGCCGCTCTCCTCCACACCCTCCTTCCCTCTTGTCTCTTCTTTCCCTCCCTCCCTCATTCATTTACTGAACGTGGCCGGTGTGCCATACACTGGGCGAGGTGTCGCAAATGAAGAGAGAAAAGATAGAGCCGCATCCTGTCCGCATGTTCTGGCTCCTAAAAGTCTTGCACCCCAGCTGCTCCCAGGAGGTGCAGGAGGGGGCTGCCTGGAGCCCCAAGTGAGGGGCCAAGGTGGGCCCCCCACCCCGAGGGAGGCTGGATTGGGGGCAGTGGACTGGGCAATGTGGGTGGAGAGGAGCTAGTAGTTCTCACCCTGCGCTTTGCCCCCAGGGGACCACTGGCAAAGTCGGGAGACAATTTTGATTGTCATAGCCAGGATGGGAATGGTGCTGACGCCTCGTGGGTGGGAGCCCAGGACCCCGCCATCATCCCACGCACAGCTCACCACCGCCCCCCAGCCCCCAACCCAGGGCGCCAGGCCCCATGCAAAATGAAAACACAGAGCCCCTTGCTCAAAACACAGGGGAAAATACCATTAAAAGTATCAAAATATGAAGCTTGTTCCTTTTATCCAGTCTTGCTCTTGATTTTTCAGTGTGATTTTCATTGGCTATTTAATGTTCTGAGTAGTGAAAATTTAAAATTTAAAATCATCAGCATGGATTTTACCACTCAGTTTTATATTGTGCAATGCCAGTTTTAACTGCAAATATAAGAACATTTAACTCACATGCAGAATTACCAAAATCATACTATTCATTTTTGCAGTTCGATTATACACTTGCATTTTGTTCTTAGCAGTGCAGTAGAAATGTGCACAAAACTAACTCATTTCTAAATACTAACTCATTTCTTAATACTGGCACAGTCTACCAACACCCTCCACCTTCAGCTTATTAATGAGTAAGGAGAAACAGAAAGGGAAAGAAACGGTGAGTTGTCCTATTTTTCCTTTTCCTCCTATGTAGGATTGCCTGATAAAATATAGGATGCCCAGTTAAATTTGCCAATTGAGCAATAATTTTTGGTATAAGTATGTATGAAATATTGCACGAAACATACTTACACTAAAAAATTATTCATTGTATCTGCTTCCAAGATAAGTCTGAGGTTGAGAAGTTTTGTCCTAAGGGAAATAGGGAGCCATTGAAAGAGTTTAAACAAATGGGGAAGGCTCCGATGGGAAAGGGGCGGCAACAGCAGTTTTTTACTTTAGAAGAATCTCTCTGGCAGACATTGTAGAATTTAGATCCAAGTAAGGACAATGGAGATGATCTTCTGGGGGGGGGGTAGAAAATATTTAAAAATCAACGTGGATTGAAAATGTCACTTATAGTCAAATACCCTCAAAACTCCTTGGGAAGGTGCCGGCTGGTGACAGTCTCAGATCTAATCAGCTTCCTCCAGTTTTGGTGCAGTTTGCTCTCCCTTCTGTTGAGATGGCGCGTTGGCAGCTTGTGTTTGGCATCTGTGTTGCACGGAAAATGCTTAAACGCTGGAACTGCACTCGGTGTGGCGAGATGTTCCCACCACAAGAAGCCCAGGGACGCCAAGTCTAACCGAGGGGACAGCACTCTCGTCTCTGCACCACGTTCACTCCAAGGCAGCTCTCCGCGGCGTCACTGCACGTGCTGGTGGGCAGAACTGCGGGGTGATCTAAGGGCAGCTCTGACATCTGTTTCTCTCTTCTTGCCATTGGGTAACAGCCACGTAGTTTGAGGGGTTGACCCGACCCCAGCTCCGGCACTGTGACTGGCCCAGGTAACTCAGCCTCAGTGATCAGAGCTTGGTCTTCCCTTGGGCACAGGAAAGGAGTGGCTGATCAGCGTGGGGCTGGTGACTTTTGTTCAGTGTTCGGGTCAACAACGAGCCCCAGCTGTTGCTGGCAGCCATGTTGTCACCACGAGGGGAGGTGACTAAGGGCAGAGTGAACATGTGGAGGAAGACAGAGCTGAGAGCACAGTGGATAAATGGAGCCAAATCCCTGACTGAATCCTGCGCGAAGCCACCCCTGCAGCAGGCCTTTACTTCCCTGCTGCAGTCCCCGTCATAGTTACTCTACTTTGAAGGAAACTGAAGCTGATGTTTGTGGGGGGTTATGTGACCTACCCGCAGTGGTATGCCAGGCTGACGTGATGTGAAGTGACTCTACTACCGAGCACGGGGGACTTCTGGATGTTAAACTGTCCCCAGGACCCACTGAGAAGCACGGGTGGTGAGGTTTCAGGGCTGTCGTTCAGAGTGAGCACATCTTGCTTGCTCTGTCTAATCCAAATTTGAGTGATCAAAACTCCACCGCCATCCCCTCTGGGCTCTCCATCTCGCTCGGTTTCCCTTTTGCTCTTAGCTGGCCACTAGCCGATCCCCATACCTTAGGCAGAATTTTCACACGGCACCCCCGGCTTTCCAGCCTTAATCTCCGGGACAGTGACTCTGCTGCAGGAACCTGCCCATGATTATGTCATTGTTATGTGGAAAAGATTTTGAAGATGAGATTAGGTTAATGATAGATCGACTTTGAGTTTGTGGAAAGGGAGGTTTTCTGGGAGGGCCTAATCTAATCCAAGAAACCTTTAAAGCAGAGAGTTTTGTCTGCCTGGTAGCAGCAGCGGAAGTCAGGAAGGTTCAAGCCAGGAGAAGGGCCTGGTGCACACATGTCATCTCTGAAGACGGAGGGGCCACAGACAGGGGCTGAGGGCAGCCACTGAGCCGAGTGACTCTGGACTCCCTGCCTCGCCCCCAGGGATCTGCAACTGAACTCTGCCAACAACCTTGATGAGGCTGGACTCGGATTATTCTCCAGAGCTTCTGGACAAGAGCCCAGCCAGGCTGACCCATGTTGGCCTTACGAGACCCCATGCAGAGAACTCACCTGCGCCTACCTGGGCATCTGCCCTACACAACTGTGAGATAATAAATTGGTCTTATATTACGTTGCTAAATTTGTAGTTATTCATTATGCAGTAATAGAAAACTAATGTTCACTCCATTAAGGTGTCAGCTAGTCATTCCTAAAGGCGCTTCCATGTTAATCGGCAGCTCTAGAGGTCAGCAAGCTCAAGCCTGCAGATTTGTGAGTCTGTATTCCACCTGGAGGAAGAGGGGGATATTTTGGGTTGAAGGAAGGATCACACACATCATGGGCTCATATAAAGACAGTAAGACCTTCTTAACAATTGTTTGGTTTGATTTCTAATAATCGTTAAGATTTTAAAAATCATCTTTGTTGCTGTATTCACTAGTCCAGGAAATTGATCTGTAGGAAAAGTCATAAACTGGGAAAAACAATCACAAGCTACTTCATGAACTCTGGTATGGAAAGGGCTGTAATAGACAGACTTGGGAAAAGAGACCAATGAAAAATTTGTCCTGTGCTACCTAGGGGCCCTCTCGGAGACCAAATGCTGAATAATTTACAGCTAAGGTATATACTTCCAAGTAGCAATTTTAGATTATGTACAAAGGTAGTTTTTTATGCAAAGAGAGAAATATACTTTTATTAGAGCAATTGCAGCCCCAGATTCTGCCCTTGCAGGTCAGCGTTTTTCTTTACCTGCACCTACAGGTAGAAGGTATGAGCTTGGCAAAGGAAGGGTTGGGTCCTTTCTTTGCAAACCCTGCTCTGAAAGCAAACACATGCCCAGTTGCATGTTTCATTGTGCGCCCAACAGCACGTGCAGCCCATCATCAGGGGCTCAAGAAGACGGAGGAGATGGCTTCTGACAAACACACTGTGCTCAGGGTGCCCTTTACCCATGAATACACCAACGCCCAATTAGTTGGGTCTTGGTTTCATATACATTTCCCCCCTTTTAATCTTTGGAGAGCAAACTTATAAGGCAGCAGATACAGCCTGTTCAAGCCTTATTTCTCTGCGCTGGATAAATGAACCGACAAGCCTAGAACAGTTCAGAATGGTGAGAAAAAATCGTTTCCAGATATTAAGAATATGGAGGGTAGGAATTACCTATAAGGTCATCTATCCAACCACCCATCACCCACTCACCCACCCACCCATCCATCCATCCATCACCCATCCATCCACCCATCCATCACCCACCCATCCATCCATCCATCCAGCCAGCCAGCCAGATAGATTCTTTGCACACTTTGCAGCTCTTTGCATTGGTCTGGAGGTCAGGAAGATTAGTGGGACTTACTGAAGCCTGGGAGGCCCTGCATCACTGTTTTTCCTGTTGAAGTCTGTGCTTGAGTTTATATTCCTGTAGAATCCTCTTCTGTTTCAGAGCCTTCCCTGCATCTTACCTTTATGCACATCCTGGGCATGCAGCCATTGCCATGTTCTAATTCTCAACTGTTGACCTTGGATGCAGAATTTTCAATGGACAGCTGCTATTTGGAGATCCTAAGACCCAATTTTCAGAATGAGTCCGTCACAGAAAGATAGATGTGACTGATGGGCAGCATGGGAAAGGATTGCTGGGCAACAATCCAAGAATTGGCTCCCCTGCCAGACTCCATCAGAGTAGAACAACCAGCTGGGAAGGGCCTCCTTGAAAACTGGAAGTTTTTCTGACATTGTAACCTCTGACAAACGTTCATTTTAGGACTCCTTGTGCTACCCTCCCCCCAATCTTAATGAATCCATAGGGGTTAACAGAAGTGAGCAGATCTCACTTCATTCAACTGCGTTCATCTTTCTCACCTCTTCTCTCCCCTCTCCCCCTCCCTTCTTCCCTTCCTTTGTCCTCCTCCCCGCTTTAGGAACCAGGGGTGCAGGACAGCCAGCAGGTCTCTGGTCTCTTCTGTTACCCTGAGTTGGAGGGTAAGAGGTTGGGACAAAAAAGAGGAACAAAATTGATGGAAATCTCTAACAGCTGTCATGTTTCCTCAGCCAGGTTGAAGTTGGGTTATGTGGCTATAGAAGAGCAAGGAGAATGAGGACCCAGAACTGCTTTATTTAGTATTTTGTTGTGTTCTGGAGCCATGTGGCACCACCATGAGGAGAGGACAGAGCCCTTAGCCCAGGGCCCATAAACTGTGAAGGCTCAATAGTGGTAGGCATGAGCCCACCGTGCATTCCAGGAAATGCCAGCACTGGATTTAGGGGTCATCTGGCCCAACTCCCAGGCCTTCCAGAAGCAGGTACCATGGCCCAGAGAAGTTGATGTCCTTTTTCAAGGTCACAGACATTAGTTAGTGGTACCATCCCCTGGTCATTGGATTCCTTGGCTGGAATTCCCGTTGCTTCCCCTGTCCTTCTGAGTGAGTAAATCACAACTGTGGAAAACCCTGCATTCACACCTTGCTCATTTCCTCTGACAGGTGTCTTGTCCATTGCAGAATGTGGGGTTGGAAACCATCACTTTCATACCAAAACAAAACAAAATAAAACAAAACGACCTGTTCAAGATGATTTACAAATAGAAGACACCTAATTATAATACCTTGCATTTCTGGAGAGCTTTTTATCAGCAGAGCACTTCCCAGATAATAACTAATGAATTCTCCAACTCCCCTTAGGAACAGAGACACGCGTTCCCACACGTCTGGGAAGTCCCACGGGAACTTAATTTACATTAAACGAAGAAAGAGACATTACCACGTGCCATTCCACTCAGTCACAATTGCCACTTCAAGCACAAGATCAACACATTTAGCAACTCCAGGGAAGCTCAGATCCTCACTCACCGGGGAGCTGATTTCCATGCTGGCTGCGAGGGAAGGACAAACCAAGGGCGCTAAGAGAGTCAGCGGCCTTTGTGGTCCAGGTCCCATTTTCCAGGCACATACCTCAGGCACACGACGCATTAGGGACCCTGTGCCAGAGCGGTGGTCAGTCGAGTGTGGGGCGTCCTCCCCGGCTGGCACCCCTTCTCTCAGGGAGGACCCTGTCCTTTCCTGGCCCCCCCACCTCTCTGTTGTCTTCTGCCAATCAGAGGGAGTAAGTGTAATAAGCTGCCAGAAGGGCCAGGGACGCCTCCCTGGGAAAAGAGGTGTTTCACAGAGAGGGGCCTGGCGGTGGCCTTCCAGGGGTTTTCGGTTGCAGTGCCCCGTGGATGGCTCTACCTGGCTGACACCCACCTCCGCCCCCCCGAGGGGAAGGCCCCCGGATTCTTTCCATGAGTCTTGCCTTCCGTTACCTAGAACCCTCAGTGCTTCCCGAGGAGCCCGACCACCAGCTGAGAGGTCTTCAAGTCCTGCATTTGACACGTCCTGGACACTGGACATGTCCCGGGCTAATCATTGCCTCTTACAGACACGGTCAGAATGCGGAACTGCCTTCTGGGCCACTGGGCTCAGAATCAGTCTGGGAGGAGGACTGAGCCCCTTTGCTTGTCCCTGCCCCTCAGCCCACCCACCCGGGCTCGGCTCTGAGCTACCCCGAGTCAGGATTCACTTCTCAGGCCCCTTGTCTTTGTCCCAGAACTAACAACTGGCTTCTGCCCTGTTTCTGGGATAGGGCCCCGGTTTATTCCCAGGTAGGGTGTGCTGTGTGGAGCGTCAGTGGGTTGGAACTGCCTAATCTGGCTACGGAGTGCAGCCAGAGTAACAAAGATGTCAACAAGGTCTGGGATGGAGGAGACAGTTTTGTCTCCGGGGCGGGAGGTGGGCACTTTAAAGCTAAATCAGGAGTGGACGCCAAAATCCCCTTCACACAAGACGCACAAGTATGGCTGAGACAACAAAGGCCAAGAACAACCAAAAAACCATGCGAGGAGTGCAGTGTGACCGAGCCAGCAGAGAGGAGAGGCCTCCTGGCGGTCCCACCGGGTTCCCTGACCAGAGGCCTGGAAAAGCGGCCAGCAGGAACGGGCTGCAGGATGAGCAGTTACTGACCCAGAAAGGCCAGGATAACCAGAGCCGGTCAACTGGGTAGGACGGCAGCCAGTGGGCCTGCAGGCCTTGGAGAGGCTCCCACTCACACAGAGCCCGGAAACCCGAGGCAGCATCAGACAGCAGGCGAGTTCCCGGGGATGGACAAGAAGGAACGCAGACCACCCGCACCCGGAACATTCCGTGAGAGACTCTGAGCAGCATCAAGCCTGGTCTGTGTCTGGAAATTCTCCTGCCGCTGGAAACATTGGACTTAGCTTTATTAAAGGAGAGAGATTAAGATGGCCAAAGAGATACAATAATCATAAATCTACAACTACACTAAAAATCAAAAAGGTCCAGGAGGTCCTCAGAGGCCCAGGAACTTTGAGGCCTCCCTGAAAGTTGGGGTTCATCATGAAGAAAGAAGCCACAGCAGAAGAGCTGGGGGGCTGCTCCAGGAGGGGACAAGCCTGAGGGCAAGGGTGTTGGGAGGGTCCCCAGGGCAATATTGGAGCAGCTACCTCCCCACGCCCAGGCCGAGCAGCTGGCAACTGAGGTGCAGCCCCCCCGTTTGCAGGAGTGGTTTCAGGCAGCCAGTGCAGCCTCTGATGGCTGACAACCCCCAGCAGGGATGGGGTGTCTCCATGTCCCAGGCACTGCGTGTAGTAAACACAGAGAGCTTTGGCGGACAGACTGAAACCCAAACACAAAGCTGAGCACACAGCCAATAACCACTACACACTTTCGAACACAGCCATAAAAGCATCACCAACCCCAACGCATGGGAAAGCTTCCACCCAAAGAAGCAGAGTCAGTAGAGCAAACAGTACAGGAATCTGGCACACATATAATTGGAATCTTCAGAGATAAAATGATATTGCACCCATAAAAAGGAATATTTTAGAGATTCTGGAAATGAAAAATTTGATGATGGAAATAAAAATCTCTGTAAATGGGCAGAAGCATTGAAGCTGATAAGAGAATAAGTTGAAAGGCCAAGCCAAGGGATTCTCTCAAAATAGCAAACATAGACAAGGAGACAAAATATTTTTTAAAAAATGGTTAAGAGAAGTGGAAGATAAATCCAGACGTTCCCAACATTCATGTAACAGAACCTTCCTTCAAAGAGGAAGGAACAAGAACACTTGGAGCAGTAATAGAAGATAGTTTCTAGGAAGTGACAACAGACATGAGCCCAAGAGCGAAAGTGCCCACTGATGGCTGAGCAGACTCCAGGACAAACAAACCAGCCCACAAAGATCCTTAGCAAGTTGTGTCACAGTGACATTCCAGAACATCAAGGAAAAAGAGCAAACCCTAAATACTTCTGGGGGTGGGGAGAAGGGGCCATGTTATTTCAAAGACAACATTGGATGGGAGAACATGGAACAGTATCTTCAAACTTGCCTTGGCCTCTGACCAGTTTTGGTCATTATGTTATTTTTTTTAAATTATTTCATTGGTTATCTTCGTATTTTCAATGTTATGTCAAACCTCTATTCTGGCTTTTCCAGCCTCAGCATCTGCTGACGATGTACACGTGGAAGCTGCTGACCCCCCTCTCCTTTCCCGGGCCTGACTTCTCCATTCTATTACATTTCCACTGGCAGGGGACAGCCCTTGCCATGGTTTGTAACCAAAGAAACAGTGTTTCTGTACTGTTTTGACAGTATTTTTCCTGTGGAGAAGGAAATGCAATGCTTTGTCACCAGACCTTTGCTTCCCAAAGGAGAATGATTTGAGTGTGTATGGAGAGGAGGTGGTAGATTGCCTTGGACTCACGCTAGCCATCGTTCGAAAGCATGCCACATTTTAGTTGGCTTCACATATGGATCTTAGTTGCTAGAACAGCTTTCGTTTTTTCTGCTTTTAACTGCCCTTTTCTCTTGTTAAGAGAGGACATGTTTTCTTCACGTTAGCACCCCGTTATGCAGCTTCATCATCCTCTTATTGAGTGGTGACTACAGTCCGAGTGGACTGTTTGCCAGGCCTCCGGTGCCAACTCTCGGCCTGTCCTCTTGTCTTGGTACTCAGCTCCACCGCTTCTGTGACACCTAGTCTTCTGCTTTCCTAATTTCCTTGATTGTTTCTTTGGAGTTTTCCTGAAGCCAATTTTTCTTTTCAGAAAGGTGAATGAAAGGTATTCTTGGGAGGTTTTAGGTCTTTATTTGCCCTCATATCTTACTGAGTGCTGGCACGGGGTTGCTTGAGGATCTGTATAGTGTCCAGAGGCAGGTCATGGGCAGACTTTAGGGTGCCCTCCCCAAATTCCCCAAATAAGAGGGCTGCTCTCTGAGGTATCAGCTCCCACTCTTGGAGCCCTAGCTCCTTTAGAATTTCTTTAAAAAGCAAAGTTTTCTTGGCTGGGGGCAAATGGTTGTTGACTTTCTCTATATGTAGGGGTGGAGAGGAGTGCAGGGGAGCAATTATCCAAGCTCTTAATAAGCATTCTTTAATTAAATTTCCCTACGACTACCTCAAAACTCCTCTCTCTGGTCTTGGAAAACTCAAATTTGGAGGACATTAGCCCTCACTTTGGCCCCAGCTTCCCCTAGACCTTCTATTCTGCAATTCGCTTTCCACTTCCCAGAAATTGGATTTGGCTGGCTAGTGGCTTCCTTCTCATTCTCTGTATTTATGTAATTTCCATGGGATTTCAGAGGTACATGGGATTTGCATTGCTTCAATCCACCAGCTTGAACCAGAAGCCAGTTCTCCCTCTTAAAATGTCCCTGGGAAGTCTCCTCCATTTTTGTGAAAATTAGCATGTTGGATGGGTTTCCTCCAAGGCAGCAGGCAAATAAGGGATTGGAATGGGGAGATGGTAAGAAGGGAAAGGGCATATATAAATGGCCAACACATGAAAAGATACTCAACATCATTAGTCATTAGGGAAATGCAAATCAAAACCCCAGAGAGTTCCTACTTCACACTCACTATGATGGCTGAAATGAAAAAGGACAATGACAAGTACAGCAATGATGTGGAGAAACTGGAACCCTCATACATTGTTGGTGGAAATGCAAAATCGTGCAGCTGCTTTGGAAAACAGTCTGGCAATTCCTCAAATGATTAAATATAGAGTTACCATAGGACCCAAAAATTCCACTCCCGGGTATATACCCAAGAGAGTTGAAAACATATGTTCATGCAAAAACTTATGCATAAAGGTTCATGAGGCATTATTCATAGCAGCCTAAAACCATGTCCATGGATAAACAATGTGGAATATCCATTCAATGGAATATTATTAGCCATGAACAGGAATGAAGTGCTGATACGTGCTACAACAGGGACGAACCTTTAAAACATTATGCCAAGTGAAAGAAGCCAGCAATAAAAGGCCACAGATTATAAGATTCAACTTATACAAAATCCACAGGGACAGAAAGCAGATTAGTAGCTTCAGAGGATGGAGGGAAAGGGGAATGGGGAATAACTGCTAATGTGTATGGGGTTTATTTTTGGGGTGATGAAAGTTCTGGAATTAGTAATGATGCTTCTACAACCTTATGAATATAGTGAAACCCACTGAATTGTATACCTTAAGAGGGTGAATGTGAATTATGTCTCAATTTAAAAAAATTTAATGGTTCAACCCAAAAATCCATCAAACTATCCAAAATTCATTAAACTATCCAATGGAACTACTGTGCAGCAGTTCAAAACAAATAAGGTAGATCTTTATGTATGGATATGGAAAGAGGTCCAAGTCTTATTAAATGATACAAGGAAGTTACAGAATACAGAACAGAAGATACCATGTATTACACACACACAAGTAAAACCAACACAGACTGAAACCTAGCAATTTGACAAGAGTGGCTCTCTCTGGGTGGAATTAGGTAGGAATCAAGGGGAACTTCTGACTTCTTTGTATTGTATACATTTTTCAATGCAAGAATTTATTCTTGTATTACTTGCCTGATTGAAATTAAATTTCAGAAAACAGAAGAAAAGAAATGTAGTAAACTAAAAATAGCTTAGGTTAGCTGTCAGAATTGAGTATTTTAAATATTTTCTGGCTGTATGAGTTTGAACTATGTCACAGTTTAACAGCTTACACTTGTGTATTGCTTTTATCGTAAACAAGGTTTGATGTGCAAAAAAAAAAAATTAAAAAAACACTCTTAGCAAGAATATTCTAGGCTCTATCACAGGTTGTTTCATTTCTTTTTCACTTTAAAAACAACACAATATTTTCTGCCAAGAACATTCTCAGATCAACGGTTGCTGATTTCTTTAAAATACTACTGTTCATTCTAGTTGTTCAGGTGGATTCATACTTTTATAGAGGAAAAGAGAGTTTAGTTTATGACAACTTGATGATACTTACAATGAAATACTGTAACATGAAAAAGGACAACATTTTACCCAAAAAAAGTTCAAGAAAGAGACAGTGGGATATTTTTGAGACACAGTGATAGATTTCAATATTTATAAAAACATAAAAAAATTATCTCACTGAGGAATTAATAGTTACCTTTAAATATATAAGCGGCTATTCTTACCAAGCCTCATGGCTCATTCTGTTACCTTCTACTAAGGCGTTTCCTAGTCCAGAATCTGGGCTGTGTGAGTCTCACGAGAATGACAGAAGCAGTGGAGTCTCCAAACAATTAAGTAAGTTGTCAATGATTCCATCACCTGTTTACATAAAAGTTTTAGACTCAGAAAAAAACACGATCCCCCAAAACAAATCCTCAGTATTAGAGGTATTCTCCACTCCTTCCTAATATCTTGCCCAAATAACTCGTTATTGAGTTACTCGCTATTCAAATGTGGAGTATAGTTTATTGGCAATATAATAAGTACAGCTGTGGGGGGAGCAACGTTTAGTCTCACACAAGCTGAAGGGAGGACGAAAAAGGGGGTTTAGCATTGCACGTACTTAGCAGATGTGCACAACCATCAAAGCAAGGCGTTAGGCTCCTGTCTTCCAGACACCTTAGAAGGGGGCCTCGGGGATAAGACCCCTCTACAGGAACGAGAGAGCTAGTCTGCTTTTTCCCTTGGAAAAAGCATTCATGAATTTTGGGAAGGAAAGCTGGAGAAAGCGAGCCTCACAAAAGCCACTGGTCTTTATTCATTGCTTGGTTTAAGATTTTTTTCTCATACTTAACTACAGTTAAGAGCAGACAATTTCATCCTTGACAGTGAGTGCTTCTTATTTTGATGTTTGAGGAACCATTACAGATACTTTGACTAAAATACTATCAACCCAGATTCTGGACTTTTTCCATAACCATATCTGAGTGCATGAAAGAGAAGCCCAAAATGAATATCATGTAACGAAAATGAGTTTCAGCTATTTTAACATAGGATAATGAGATAAAAATGAAAATGGTATCAGACCTAATAAATACCATACTTTAATCCATTTTCATATGGACATTTTTACAGCATAAATTACCATACATAATTGTCCTGTTTAAAGTACTCTGCAATCCTTGAAATGTTCCTAAGACTAATTCATGTAAGCAGAGAAGATGCAAGTCCTGTAATTTGGTTCTGTGGCTGCTAAAACCAGATCACGGGGAAATTCTGGTGGGAGATCAGTAGGCTCCAAAATTGCCGACAGCTTTCCAAAGACCTGATGCAGAATGTGAATCGGTGTTGGATGGAACATGCCAGACTTTTGCTGTCTGAATATTGAATTAAAGTTGCCAGCTACATGAATTACTGAGATGATAGGGCGTAGTAAGTGTAGTGGAGTTTTAAATTCCTGCAGTGACCGAAGTCAGCCACAGTGAAGTGCCTTTAAACGTGGCTCCCCAGAACTGCAGAAGCAGCTGCTCCACTGCGACACCCTAACGCGATCACGCCGGGCACTTCCTTCTCATCCTGATGGATTTCATGTTGCCACTTGAGAAGTTTTACCTAAGTCGCGGGAGTTCACACTGGAGCACGCGGGTCTTTGCCCCTCTTGGGGCTGCGATGCGGCTGGCTCTCGATGCACCTCTGGCAGTTGCTCCTCTGCACTGGAGAGATTTCCAGTGAAGACACTTCCAGTGACTACAAAAGAAGGGGACTCTTTACGCAATTATTTTTTGGTTATTTTGGTGACACTCAAAGCATTGATTTAGGGACACAAGGAAGCCTGACTTGCCCTGTGTTTAAATGATACAAATATTAGACAAAAGCTAAACATTTCAATCTGTCATTTAGGGACTTGACCGCAGGGGCACAAACCATTCAGATCTGTGGTTGAATTTCTAGTCTTTGGACATCTGGGGATGGAATATCTGGGGACTAGTTGGGTATCACAAAAATCACCGAGTTCTTATGCTGATTTCTCTCCCTGGCACCCTGCCTAGGATTTAGCCGAGACCTAAGTGATCATCTTGATGCCACCACCCGACCCACTAGAGAAAAAAACAGCCATTTTCTCAAGAGAGGGTTCCTCTTCCCTGAAGCCCAGGAAATACCCAGGTCCCTTCTGAAGGATCTCCTTTCTCGGGGACAAACCTCCCAGAGCAGCTGTCCGCCATCATCCCTCCGCCCTCCCACCCCCACCCCCCACCTCCCAAGTTACCATCCGAGGCCCAAGGTTCATGTGACTAGAACTCAGCTCATGGCATTCAGTGCCATGGAGGAAGGAATGTGAGTGGCAGGAAGCAGAACTAGGCAGTGGTCTTCTCACCCTATGATAAAAGCCCAGTGTTGAGTAGGCAAGTTATTTTTCTCATGGAAGATGGCAGACATTGGAAGCTGGGACCAAAATGCTTCTTGTGTTTTCCATGTGGACACCTTCTGATTTCTTAAGGCCAGGGATGAACAAGAAAGAATTTCCAGGCATGGAAGGTGTACCGGTTTGTATACATTATGTCCCCCAGAAAAAGTGATGTTCTTTGATGCAATCTTGTGGGGGCAGACACATTAGTGGGATTAAGTTGGAACGTTTGGATTAGGTTGTTTCCATGGAGATGTGCCCCACCCAACTGTGGGTGATGACTCTGATTGGATAGTTTCCATAGAGGTGTGGCCCTGCCCATTCACATGGGCCTTGATTAGTTTACTAGAGCACTATATAAGCTCAGACAGAAGGAGAGAGCTTGCTACAGCCAAGGGGGACACTTGGAAGAACACACAGAAGCTGAGAGTAGCTGCAGATGAGAGACACTTTGAAGAAGGCCATTGAAAGCAGACCTTTACTCTGGAGAAACTAAGAGAGAACAAACACCCGAAGAGCAACTAAGAGTGACATTTTGAAGAGGAGCTGCAGCCTAGAGAGGAACATCCTGGGAGAAAGTCATTTTGAAACCAGAACTCTGGAGCAGACGCCATCACATGCCTTCCCAGTTAACAGAGGTTTTCTGGACACCATTGACCATCCTCCAGTGAAGGTACCCACTTGTTGATGCTTTACCTTGGACATTTTATGGCCTTAAGACTGTAGCTGTGTAACCAAATAAACTCCCTTTATAAAAGCCAATCCATTTCCGGTGTTTTGCATTCTGGCAGCATTAGCAAACTGGAACAGAAGGGTACAATTTTGCAGTCCCGTTGCTCTCAACCCCCATCTGTCTATTGGAGCTCTGCCTGCAGCTGGGACAGGCTCCAAGTGGTAATGGCGAAGGCTACCTTGCCCTTCTGGCCACCCTCCTCTTCCACGGAGAGGCCTATGGCTGCCCGATGGTCCCCACGCCGCAAGCCCCTGCGCCGGTGCCTGTGGATTGCGCGTGCTTCCTTTGTCCCTGTCCTTAGAGTAACGCCCCCCCTTGCTAAGTGCTTGAAACGGGGATCTCAGGACACTTGCCCTGACCTGGTGGTCCTCGCACCCTCTCAGCGAGGCAGCCGATGCCCTGAGTTACAAACATCAGTTTCAGTTTCACATGGTTTCCCCAGTTCCACATGGAGGAAACTGAAGCATGGGGAGGTGCTGTAATCAAGGATTCGGTGCAGCCAGGCAAAGGAGAAGAGGGTCTGCGCCCCCAGGCATCTTCCTGACAGTTCTTCCCCACTGGCAGCAGCTCCTACCTTGAAGCCTTGTTTCCTTAAAGCCCCCAGCATCTCTCAAATCTGTTATACTATCTAGTCTGGATACAAAATCTGACTTGGATAACTGAAAAGGGAAAAACCTTAAAGGAACAAAAGTTCCATGTGGCTTACAGAGAAGGACACTCTGGGTTGAGTTTGCAGCCCTGGGAATGTCAGGGGATTAATAACCAGTTTGCAAGTTACTTGAAGTAAGGTGTTAATATTACCGGTTCACCACAGAACTAGGTCTCGGTGATATCTAGAGATGCTGTGCAAGTGTGTGACTCGAGACTCACGTGTTGTTACGTGCTTCCGAGTACTGCTGTCTCGATGGCACGGCCTCAGGCTGTGGCAGCACTCACAGTACACGGCCGAGGCGTCACAGGAGACCCAAAGAATGTTCTTGAAAAAGTCAAGCGTCTTCAGCTACTGTGCAGCTCAGTCAAGTAAAGCACACTCCTCGGGGCTGAGTATTTTCTCTTTGCTCTTTTGGGCATCCAGAAGTAAAGATATCAAAAATACTAGGGGGAAAAGTCAATTTTGCTTCATGAAAAACTGGAAAGGTGTTGAAGAACAATAGGGAAAGTAGAAAATCGTATTTATTTTTATAACCAAACAGCCAGAGGTTTCAGAAAAGCCCAGATATTGGCGCTATTTCACATCATGTGTGGCTATAAGTATCTCCTGATGAGTTTTCCTATTTTAAAAAGGAATAGAAAGCAAGAACTTCATTCGGATTTCAGGCCTCCTCAATACTTCCCGAGGCCTAAGGACAAATGCTGAGCCTCGTGGAGATTTGCAATTAGTGCTTGCATACGTGGTGTTCAGTATGTTTAGAACTGGCTGTAAGTGGTGGATTTTCAGCCTGGTGGGTTGGGATTTGACCCTGATTCCCATCATGGTAAGAGCGGTGAGTCTAAATCCGCTTGCAGCAGAACCCCCAATTTACCTCATTTCCCCAGAGAACCAACTAATAATAAAAACCAACTGTGGTCAGACATAATTAGCTTGAGGACAGAATTTTATAATTTTCCTCATGCCAAACAAACAAGTGATCCCCACTGATGACATATACAGAATAATTCGGTTTGGACAAAGAGAACACAAATCTTAAGTCGGACCATTTATTTTGCTACTTTCCAGGAACCGAAAAACTGTGTAAACCGAAAAACTGTGCTTTTCTGGGAACGGGAAAACCAGGAAATAAACTCTGGCTCCAACTCATTGGCAATGCAGTCTATGGTGTTGGTTGTTTTTCCCTTCATTTAAAAAAATATGTTTCTCAAGGCTCCACTGGATCCAGGTTTCAGCTAAATGAATTACTGCCTAACAATAGGATTCTAGTAGGAACAGACTTGAAGTGAAGCTGCGTAGAGAGAGTTCCTGAAAGGGTGCGGGCGTTTCTTAGTCCACAGGTTACATCAAAACCAGCTCTGAAGGCGCACCAAGCTCTGGGGCCCCAGTGCCAGGAGAGCCCAGTCCCCCGGCCCGGCTGCTGGGAGCGAGCCCCTGCACCACCCCTCCCGGCAGCGCGGAGGAGCAGGACGCTGCAGTGGGAAGGGGCCGGAGGGCATTTCAATCCAAGGGTACCAGACTGGATATGGTGAAGGAGCAGTTTTGTTTTGGTTGGCGTCTCTGTTTCTCTGTTTAGTTTAGTTTGGGGAGGAAGGAAAGGGAAGGGGAGGGAGAGGGGGGCAAAAATGAAGTTAACAAAAACCTACGTGGCCTTCCTCCCACATGGAGGATACAGCACGTCAAGTCACTGGTCTAATAGTCCCATCTGCTTTAGTTCAAACTTTCCCTATTTTACTCAACCAAATATTGCAAACATTATCACACCATATCGGTCTGAGCTGCAAAAGCCCGGCACACACAAGTCAAGGAACTAACTTGCTTCCTTAAGGAAGGTGGGGCTGGTGGATCGGGCATCACTGCCCTCATCAGTCAGATGTCGGAAGCTCCAAGTCGGTGTGTTCTGGGGGCATCGGGGTGGGTCATGTGTGTGTGTGTGTGCGTGTGTGAGAAATGGAAAGGCAAGGAGTAAACCATAGCAATAGCAAAGACAACACATTCCTTTTTTTCCCTTGAAAAATATATCAAACTGAGTAACGAAAACCTACGGGAACGTTATTAAAAGGACTCAGGAAGGTTACTTCTTAAGAGATTATGAACTGGGAACTGATTTGATCATATTTTGATTCTGAAGTTTCCCTTGTAAAAATGTTCAGAGAAATTAATGGACATTTTTTATGTACAACTCAATTCCTCTCATTTACAACATAAATCATTTAATGTAACATTTGCAACCTTAGAAAGGCAGACATATTTAATCCAAGTCAGTTTATAAATTCCAATTTCACATGGATTAAAAACTGCAGATAAATTAAGTCACAATAATATCCTGTACATGCATTAAGGCTGGTGACTGCTGAAGTCTCTTGGGTATCTACAAACAGAGAAATCACACACAGGTCACTGGGTCTGAGACTGTCTACGTCATTAAAAAAATCTTGCTTTTTTTTTTTTTTGGTGATACAGATTTCAACAGTAACTGGAAAACTGTGAAAAATGTTATTTAAAAATATATATGTATATACTACTGCACAGTTTCAAAGATGTGGTTCATAAATAATGGTTGGCTGCACTGATTAATTTTATAACAATTACTGCACTTCCAAACGTGATGTGAACAAGCAGTGACACACTCAATTATTAGGCACTAGTAGTATCCTTCAGGCTCACTACAGTTTTATGTTAGCTGTTTTGTACATATATATTTTTAAATGTATGCATTTATACAAACTGTGTATATTATGTATGGGGTGTCAGGAATGTACACGTCACAGTTATATAATACACATACCGTTGTACAGGCGATGATAAATTTTAGTGCAGAAGTCTCACTGCATTGCATTCTATGTGTTTAATCTAGTACATCGTTTGTTGGCTCTTCAAATTACTTTTCCAGTACATTCCTCTTTAGATAGTGGGTCTGAGTTTCCATTCACAATTTGAGATTTTCCAGAAATATTTATTTTAACCAAACTTCTCTCTCCAGGCACAATTCTGCACATGAGTCTGATTTGTATAGAGTGTTAACAAATGCCAATTTTTGATCTGGAATATATTTGGGTGACTCTTTTTCCAGGATAATTCTAACATTGTGATAAAGGATATCTAGTCAAATCACAGAAGGATAAGGTCAGTCAAGGGCACGTTGAAATTCTAAGGAAAGCATACGTCTTCAAATAGAAACGGTAATAAAATTATACGTTCAAAAGGAAAAGTCTCTGGAAAGACAGACATCAAACTGTGAGCAGTGGCTCTCTCGGGGAAATGGGACAACCAGGACTTACCATATTCTACTTCACACATTTCTGTATTGTTTGGGTTTTTACACTGAGGATCTATTAATTTTATCATCAGAAAACACAGGAAGGATATTTCTACTTTGAACAAAACTAAGTAAAAGGAACAAGCAACAATCAGAAGATGGTTCCTGATCAAAAACATCCATACCAAACCAAACCCCACAGCTTCCCCACATGCTCGATGAATGAACCGCGAGGCGGTGCCGGGAACTGCACGTTCTGGCAACCCCAGAACTGCCAGTTTCAAGAAGCTTTGCCAGGACACAAAGATCACCAGAGGGCCAAGAAAACGCTGCTGGCACAATTAGCCAGAGGCCACCTGTGTGTTCCAGCGGGGTTTCATGTCAAAGCACATCATGTGACGCCACAACCAAGTCCCCATCTTTAAAGATGGGCAAGACTCAAAGGCACCCGGGGCTGTGTGATGAGGCTAAGGATCATTCCTTTATGTGTGAGTTTGAACACTGCATCAGAATTCACCAACAGTAAGCAGAACGAAGCCTCAGTCCTCAAAATTAGAAAAAAAGAAAAAGGTCCAAAATTTAAGTTAGATTCAAATTCCAACACAGGAAGGGATCGTGAAATCTGGCAACCACTAGTGAAGGGAATGTATGAAGTACCTTGGTGGCATAAACATAAAACAGAAATACTGTATTTCCAGAACCCTTCCGCAAAGGCCAAAGCCAAATGCAAATTGAACAAGCCCTTCACTTGCTCATTTTAGACTAATTTCAAATTACCAAAGTTGTTCAATCGTTCGTACAGTTTTGAATCAGGGCCTAGAGCCTGGAATGACATAGCCTCATTTCCACCCGTGGCTCAGGTGACAACATTATCATGGCACCTGCGTGAACAGGAACCCAGCGTGTGCACACATCAGCCTCCGGTGTAAATACCTGAGCCAACATCATGGCCTGCCCTCGTTCCACGTCACCTGGCTCTCTCAGACCATCCTGGGGCAATGTTGTCAAGTGAGAGTTCTCGAGAACACTTCAAATAAAATGTTTCAAGGCATGTCCTCTGTTTCAGGAGTGTGTTTTCTTTTTACCAATGTTTTGATATCCAAATATACTTAACAAGACTAAATCTAGGGTGAAACATGATGCTATAAGAAATAGATTTCAGACATAAACTGAGAACAAGATGTCAAAAAAATCTAAAATGGGAAGTTAAAAGAAAAAAAAAAGGAAAGAAAAGAGCTAAAAGCAAGAATTAAACGTACCAGATGCACAGGCTGTGAGCAGGATGTTCTGGCTGTCACTGCCCCAAAAAGAACTGTTTGGAAGCAGCCGCTCATCACAGCTTGAAAAATGCCCCCACAATCAAAGGGAAGGGACATTCTACGTAATGTCCTAATTTGGCCAATAAACTTTGTAAGCAAGCTACTGTGGGAAGAAAAGACCTGAAAAATATTGCTGTGTCACAGTGGCAAGAAAGAGAAATGCACGGGCAATGCATCCTCTGCTGCATATGCAAAACCTTTCAATTTCTAGCTAAGCCCCCAAACACAGCCATCACTTTGATGTCTGTTAACTTTCAAAGACACCGAGTTTTAACCAAATTGCAGTGCCGTTTTCACACTGAAATTTGGGGGTGGGATGGGGCAGGCTCATGGGAATTGATCTGTTTGCGTTGAGGTGATAGTAAAGTTGGATTTTGGGTGGGGCAGGAGAGGAGGGACGGGGGGGTTTGGTAACATGCAATCTATTAAACTTTGGCACAAAACTAACTGACTTATTTTCCTTATTCAATTCAACCCATGAAAGCACACTAATCAAAAAATAATTGAGAAACAAAAATTAATACTGAAAGTGATCAACAGTATAAGACTTACGTTCATCTTAACTGGCAGTCAAGCTTTTGGTGTGCCGTATTGCACCTGGTTAACTAACCCATGAGATTTCGGTTGAATTTCCTAAGAAGTCATGGTTTACCACTGGAATAGAAAGAGTGTGTGTGCTTGTGTGTGTGTGTGTGTGTGTGTACACGTGCTTTTTTTGATCGGAGACCTCTGATTGCGTCATCTGGCCCGGGCTTGTGGAAACTAGACACACGCAAAAAGGGTTCTGAAGAGCTGTGTATCTTACACACACACACACAGGCAGCTCCGCACACAACCACGCACACAACCACACGCGCCCTGGGAAGAGACCGCTGCTCGAGGCTGAGGGGATGTGCGCTGTGCTCTGACAAGGGCTGTGGCTGAGAATCTCAGAGGCCCGTGGCCCGGAGCTCTGAGCTGTCTGTGAGACGAGACGCAGCCGGGCAGGCCGCGCCCTACTGCAGGTGGGTGCTGTTGCGCAGCCAGTGCAGGCCCTGCTGGGAGTACTGCACCAGGTGCTCCAGGCTGCTGTGCAGGGTGACGGGTCCCATCAGCAAGTCCAGGTCATTGAAGAATTCTGCGGGACCGAGAGAGCCGTTAGAGCCCCGGGCATGCTGACCACGCTACCCCGAGTGGCTTGAGTGACTCAAGAAAAAATCCCTTTCGTGGCCTCTGATTAATCAAATAGGCTCCCCTCGATTGTGTGACACTAGCAATAAACTGCACAAAATAAAACCCAAGGTTGGGAAACTCAACCTGTATCCAAATAACTCACTGTAACGGCTATTTCTGCTTCAAATAACGTTTACTCAATGAAATAGCAAAGATCACCTATTTCCTCGGACCCTGCCTGTGAAGGGGGCTCTGTCGTCTCTTACGCTGCGCTCAGCTCTGCTCCAGGCTGGGCCCCTGGAGCGTGTCCATGGTGGGAGGCTCCGGGCTCCTGGGGGCAAGGCAATGGGAGCTGGGACCCCACTGGAGCCACCTTCCGACTGTGGACATTCCCTGCGTTTCCAGTGGATACTGTGCCCTTTCGATAGGCATTTATTACACACCGAGGCCCCAGGTGAGGTGCAGGGTGGGTAGGGACACAGGAGGATACGGAGATGAAGAATGCGTGGGCTCGGCTCTCTCAAAGCTCACGGTTTAATGACTGGTAGGGACAAATACATCCTCCACTGCAGAGATGTGGCTGCGCTGTCATAGCGGAATCACTGAAAGGAGATGTCTGGGAGAAGTTTCCAAAGGTGCTCACATCACATGCCAAATGAAGTCCCGCTAGGGAGGGGAAGAATCAGGGAAGACGCCAAGATCCCGAGGCTGGGAGAAGAGCCAGGGCAGGAAGCCAGGAGCAGAACAGGGGGGAGCAGTGAGGGGAAACGTGCTTTAGGCCTCGGCGGAGACACCTAACAGACACTGACAGTAGAGCTCGGAACCTGTCTGGCTCAAGGGCTCCCAAACTGGCCACGTGTGTTTTCATACCTTTGTCCTTCTGCCTTGTCCCCCGGGTCACCCTCCCAGCCCA
The DNA here is from genome assembly GCA_004027775.1 of Bradypus variegatus. Classification (NCBI taxonomy): domain Eukaryota; kingdom Metazoa; phylum Chordata; class Mammalia; order Pilosa; family Bradypodidae; genus Bradypus; species Bradypus variegatus. The sequence continues at coordinate 5,554 of PVKY010001102.1, read as the reverse complement.
TCTCAGACACTCGGTGGTTGTTTGCTCCTCAAAGCCCTGTTTCATGCCAGCTTTCTAGTGAGCCTCCCCGGTGGCCTCAGCCCCTGGCATCTGACTTCCTTGGCGTTCCCGCAGGACTCGGGGTGCACAGTAGGTCCTGTCTGGCTTTATTCATATTTTAGTACTCAGGATTTGTGTGCCCATCTGCATCACAAACTCCTCATTTCATGCAGACTTTCTGGTCTTGTTCTTAGCAGATTCTGCTATGATGGAGGCATAATTTGCACTTAGCCTGGAGGTGGGCTCGGATTTGCACGCCTCCCTGTTGCTGCTGGAGGGAGAGGGGTAAATTGGTATAGCCTTTCTAGAGAAAAGTTAATGGCATGTGTCAATATGCCTTAAAAAAGTCTATACCCTTTGACCCAAAATTCTGCTTCTACAACTTCCTTCTAAAAAATGACCAGAAATGTGGACAATGGCTTATATAAGGATATTTATGACAACATTATTTGTAATAGCGGAAAAAGAATGGAAGTAACCTAAGTGTCCAAAGGGAATGATTTGAGAAATTATGATACTTCACAATGATAAAGCCTTGATAAAACCATTGTCATAAAGGGAGTTTTTGAACTAGATAGTGACATGAGAAAATGCCTGATATAATATTAAATGAAAAAAAGACACAATATAAAACTTCAACTACATTATGATCTTAATTTGGTGAAAATAATGCATATTGAGAGAAGAAAAACAATAAGAAACTTTATCCAGAATATTAAGAGTAGCTTTTCTTGGTATTACTATTACTGATGATCAAAAATTTTTTCATTATATTTTTCTATACTTTACAAATGAGCTACAATATGTGTGCGTCAACTTTTATGATCAGTGGAAACAAACATTATTTTAAAAATATAGCTCATGGCCACATGTAAAACACTGTTCAACTGTAAGCAGCTAGCACTTAAATAGCTAGTAACATTCATTCATTCATTCAGTGTTTTGAAGCACAACTGTGTTCGAGGCACTGTGCTGTGTCTTAGGATAAAAAGTGGAATCAAGTATGATCCCTATGTCCAAGGAGCTCACAGTCCAAAGGGAAAAACGTGTGCCTGTGTGTGTGTCTACAGCTCCCCCCTCCCCGTGCACCTGTCTCCTGAGTATTCTGCAGTAAAGGTAAAAGCAGGTAGAAGCACAGGAGGCCGTGAGCGAGAGGGAGAGGCGGGCCAGGGCTTCCCCAGGAGGTGCAGGGCTCCCACTTCCCAGACAACAGGCTGAGACCCTGTCTGACAACGCCCCGCGGCTGGGCTCTCTCCCCGCGCCGCGCGCACCTCGGTTTTCCTTGGCCAGGTTGTCCGCCATCTCCCAGTAGTCGTAGCTGTGCAGGATGCTGTTGGTGATGCTCACGTGGTTGGCCGCCATCTGGTGGATGCGCTGCGGGATGCTGACGATGGTCGGAGGGGACAGGGCGCTGGCGTTGGACAGGCTCCCCTGGGACCCCACGGAGCCGGTGGGAGAGGGGTTGGGGGACATGGGGGACGGGGTTCCGGTGCTCCTGGAGGCAAGAGGGGAGAGGCTGGTACCAGGCGGGGTGGGGCAGCCCTGACGCCCGCTCAGCCTCATGCATGTCTCGCTTACGGCGGTGACTTTGGATAAGGGAACTTACTTTCCACTGGGCCCCCACGGGGAGGGGGCCTGGGCCGCTTTCGACGAATTCTGCAGGGAAACAAAGGCAGGGACAGTGAGTGCTGCCTGCTTAAGGCCCAAGAGCCAACAAGAACACGCCCCCAGGTGAGACTGTTCACGGAAGGGACAGCAGGCCTTGCAAATAAAATGCAGACTCTTGACATCTGGATCTGGAAGTTCCAATTATTGGGCCATTTGCTCCCTCTCTGGAAGCTGGTGGGGGACAGTGGGTGCCCCGTGGAGCTTGCCACAGCCCAGGTTCCACCTTTATGAACCAAATCAAACCATGATCCCCAGACTCTCTTCGATGCTAGACCAGCTTAATTTTTCAAACTTAAACAAGTCTAATTTTTTTAAAAAGGAAAAAAGAGCAGGAACCCACCCCCCTCCAAAAAACAACAACAAACAAAACAAAACAAAAACCACCACCACCAAGAAGAAAACTTGATATTTAAACATAAGGCATACTTGCAGAAGTCTTTGGCACACATTTAATGCCTAGGAATATCTGAGGGGAAATTCTCCTGTTTTAGCTTACTAAGTTTAACAGTATAATTCCTTAAAGGAAACTGCTCTTGAATATTTCTAAAAGAATTGATTTAAACATAGTTACTTAACAGACAGGATATTTGAAAATTTTAATCTGATTTAGGATGTTACATTTCGTGAGTCAGATGTTTGCCTCAGGCACTGAACAGTTTTGCCTTTCCCAAGGTAAGTTGCTAAATGTACATTACGTTTCCTCTTTGAGTGCCCCATAATGCTTCCTTGGGAGTCTACAGGACTGTTACGGGCGGGTGGCGTCTTCATGATGCCGATGTGAACTTTTCCTTCCAGAGTCAAAAACCACCTGGGTCTGGTTCCCCAGTGTCACTTGGTCAAAAACCTCTTATGACGTACTGACAATTTCCTTAGTTTTTAATGGGGGTTATTTCAAATGGTCCGACAAGACCCGAGTCAGAACTCAGAGGCACGATGGCAATTGCAACATGAAAATACAAGGACAGAACTGCAGACCGTGCCAAGTTTCACCCATCTCAGGGAATGACGTTGCTTTCACTGAGAGAATTAAAGAAAAGAAAACCTCCCTAACAGACGAGCTGCCCTGCCCTCCTGATGAGACAGATTGAGAACTGATGCCCTTCTCAGTATGGCTCTACTGACCAGTCGGCCTTGTTTCCACTTCATACATGGGCTGTAGGAACCTGACTTACATCGCGGATATTCCGGAGCCAAGAACACAAAAAAGAGGGAGGGAGACAAGTTTTGTGGTTCCAGATAGAGTCCAATAAAGGACCATGAAGGGAGAAAGAAGTTTTCCAGCCTCTCCCACCCCCGCTCAGCTCCATGAGTGTAAAGAAATAGATGTGAAAACAAACTACTTTTTCCAGAGAAAGTTCTGTACTGATAAAACACATTCTTTATAGCCGATCTGTTATTACCTGACGGTTTCATGGTCTCTGATCTCTACATGGCATTTACAGAGTCTCTGATAACTGCTGATACCTCCCGGAGGGGAAGTTCTGCTTGTGTTCCCTCCCCATTCTGTACATATTCAAGGACCAAATTATGTACGTCAAGCAATTCTCAGAATCCTTCAAGTTGGGACCTTGTGGCTCGCGGCTGTTAGTCATCTTCTTTATTCCACCGTTTCTCTCCACTGTAATAACTCTCCTCAGCATAAGCTCTTGGGTTCTGAATTTCTAAAAACTTCTGATCTTGACCTCAGGGACCCAAACTACAGAGACAGACTCAGCGCCAGTTCTCACCATTGTGACACACGATGACCAACGGGCCACAACAAGCTCCACCCTGGCTGAGCACCCATTTATTCCACGGGCACAAGGAGGAAGGAAGCAGTGTGTGGACGAAGCCCTGGGACCCCACGTGGCCTGGCCACCGGGGATCACCTCTCTGAGGTGGAGCTGCAGGACTACAGGGTCTAAAATGACAGCCGTGCATCTGGCAAAGAGCTGTAGAGGTAGAGACCGTACAATTTTGTTTCCAGAGATACATAAATGGCAAAGAGGCCCAGAAATCTCAAATGAATTATTACTTCAGGTCCATTTATAGCAGTCCATCAGAGGTTTTTAAAATTCTCTTAGTGAGAATAATTCCACTTGCTTAAGCGAGGTAAGAGTTGGCCTGGTCTGCAATTCCATCCCTGTATTTTCAGACTGCTATTTCCTAAGGCCTTGGAGCTCCACACAAGCCATTTCTTACCATTTTAAATAAGACCTCTACTAAAAACTAAATTAGCTACTGGAGAACAGCCAAGAGGAAGTAGCCCTAAGTATACAAGAGGAATTCATGGGAGCTATGAAGATGAATTTCCTAGGACACGTGGATGAGTGATGGACCTTCTTTGAGAAACGCTTGGGCATCAAAGCAGGGAAAGAAACCAGACGGCTCCCAAGGCCCACTGTCTGAGGCTGCACGCCACAAGCTCGTCATATGTGGGTTACTCCGGACCCCAGAGGGGAGTCAGCCTGTACTGGCCTCAAAGCAACGATTCTACCAGCTTCTAGAAAAGTCCTCGCCAGGGAAACCTCTGAACACAAGGAACAAAGCTGCCCCTTAGCCAGAGAGTACCTTGAAATAGTCGATCAGTGCTTTGGAATACTTTACTGCGTGGTCCCTTTTGAGTCGAAACATCCGCCAGTAGAGGAGAGCCAGGCACCGGTAGCTGCAGCAGAAGGAAAACGGGCCCTGAAGACCATGAGTGTGTCAAGACGTAGAAAACCCGGTTGTTCCAAGGTGCTCAATATTTACACCGTATTTACACAAGTACACACACACCATCTCCCCGTATATATACGTATATCTGCATGTATCTGACCTTCCTTTTGTTCCCCAAAATGCCATTCAAAACCCCAAGGAGTAACTAGATCATTTTTCAGTACTAGCTTTATCGTCTCCTTGTTGGGCGAAAGAGCCAGCCGTTTTCTGCTGGCATCACCAGAGGGCAGTGTCTCTCCAGGAGAGGCACGGGGACACTAGCCGCTCGCCGTTTCCCAGACACCCCTGGGACCGCCAGGCGGCTCTGCAGAAAGAAAAGCTCCTCCGTTTCACACCCTCCACTTTTTATTTACTTCACTGGACTATTATTAGTTCAAATAAAGTAACACGTGAATGTGCTTTATAAACAGTAAAACCATGATTTTTTATGCTTGAGGGGTTATCATTATTTTATTTTATATATTTATTATTGATATAATATTAGTATGATATTTTCTATAGTGTTAACCATGCCAATTAATTTATTAATCCCCATACAGAACTTAAATAAAGCTTGAAAAGAGTACAGCAAGCTTCTCCTGAGACTCATCCTCTTTTCCCTTGGTGCTTTTAACTCATAATGATTTATTAATTCCCGTCTGGTGTTGACATGCTAGCATACCAACATTCTAAAAATAGTTTAGTAGTCCCTTACTCCTAGCACGCCAAACTCCAGATGACACAATGATGCTAAGCTACCAGAGGTCCTCTCTTTCATGTGTGTTGCTGTTATTTTATTATTATTATTATTATTGAAACCTGATTCTCTGATTTGCATATCAGGCTCTATGGTGGAATATGATCCTTTGGAGGGTGAACAAAAACTGTGGATCTCTTTCACAGGAGGAACCTAACAGAGAGGTGTCCGGTGATTTCAGAGAGCTGAGTGAGGCATCCTTAGGAGATGCAGTGGGGGAAATGATTATTCTTACAATGACATAATCATTATCATTGTAATCATCATCAATATAGGAAAAATCTGTTACATACTGGTTAACGTTTTGAAAAGAAATGATTTTATAATCGAAGTGTAATGAACTGATCCTCAGTTTAATGTGTTGAGAACTCCATCTTGATTCGGTCATACTGAATCCCACATTTAAAGTAACAG
>PVKY010001101.1:0-35258 GCA_004027775.1 Bradypus variegatus | reverse complement strand
GCCCAAAATACTGGGGGTGGGGGTGGGATCTGACTGATCACCGCTTTTGATTGCTCCTTCTGATCACTGGGGGGCTGGCAAGGAGGGTGGCCGTTGTTTCAATTCACAGGCAGAACAGCAACCTTGTATTAAAGAAACAGTACCATTTTTCTTTTTTCTTTTCTTTCTCCATTTGGATGCAAAAATAATTTAGAAAAGTTACAAACTGATGGCTCCAACCTTCAACAAGAAAAAACAAACAAAAAACAAAAAAACCAGCAATCCTAGAAGGCTGAGGAATAAGATTTCTAGACTTACAATAACTACATAATCAGAATGCCCAGCTCTCAACAAAAATACTACAAAACAAAAAAGAAATTGGAAAGTATGGCCCATTCTCAAGAATAAGAGAATTTGACAAACTTATCCATGAGGAAGCTCATACATTGGAACTTTTAGTCAAAGACTTTAAATCAACTGTCTTAACTATGTTTGATGAGATAAAGGAAAGCATGGGCAAAGACTAAATAAAGTAAGAAAAATGTTGTATGAACAAAATAAAGAAATAGAAATGATAGAAAGGCACCAAACAGAAATTCTGGGACTGTAAAGTACAATCATTGAAATGAAAAACTCACTAGAGGGTTTCAGTAACAGACTTGAGCAGGCAGAAGAAAGAATAAGGGAACTTGAAGGCAAAACAATTATAATTATCTAATGTAAGGAGTAGAAAAGAAAAAGAATGAAGAAATATGACCAGACCCTGAAGGACCTGTGAGACATCATCAAGTATAACAATATAGGCATCAAAAGACTTCCAGAAGAACAAAAGAGAGAAAAGAGGGCAGAAAATGTATTTGGAGAAATAATGGCCCCAAACTACACAAATCTGATGAAAGACATGGATATACATATTCAAGAAACTCAATGAACTCCAAGCAGGATAAATTCAAAGAGATCCACACTGACACATTATATTGAAATTGTCAAAATCCAAAGAAAAGAGAATCTTGAAAGCAGCAAGAGTGAAATAATTTGTCATGTACAAGAAGATTTCTCATCAGAAACCAGAGAGGCCAGAAAGCAGTGGAATGACATATTTAAAGTCCTTAAAGAAAAAAAAATAACCAAGAATTTTATATCTAGCAAAATTATCCTTCAAGGATGAAGAAGAAACTAAGTCATTTACAGATAAACAAAAGCTGAAGGAGTTTGTTACCAGAAGTCCTGCTCAATAAGAAATACTAAAGGGAGTTCTTTAGGCTGAAATGCAAGGACACTGGACAGAAACTCAAAGTCAAAGGAATAAAGAACATTGGTAAGGGTAACTACATAGGTAAATATGAAAGCCCATATTATTGTACTTTTTTGTAACTGCTTATTTTCCCTTTATGACCTAAAAAGCAAATGTGTACAATAATAACTACAATATATGTTAATAGTAATACAATATAAAAAGAAGGAACCTGAGATAATAACAATAAAAGGGGGGAGGGAATAGCTGTATAGGTGTAGTGTGTTTGTACACTACTGAAACTAAGTTTGTATTATTTAAGCTAGGTTATTTGTGTAAGATGTTAATTGTATTCACAAATGTAAACACTAAAAAACTAAAAGCTTATCTCTATTCACAGATGACATGAATCTATATTTAGTAAATCCCAAAAAATCCATAAGAAAGCTACTAGAAATAATAAATAAGTTGAGCAAAGTTGCAGAGTACAAAATTAGGGGAGTCTCTATACACCAGTAATGAACAATCTGAAAAGGAGGGTAAGAAAGCAATTCCACTTCCAGTAACATCTAAAAATAAAATACCCAGGACTAAATTTAACCAAGGAGTTAAGTACTTGTATACTGAAAACTACAAAACATTGCTGAAAGAAATTAAAGAACACATAAATGGCAAGACATGCTGTGTCCATGTATTGGAAGACTTAATATTGTAAAGATGTCAGTACAACCTAAGGCAATCTACAGATTCAGTAAGCTCCCTATCAAAATCCCAGCAGCCATTTTTGCAGAGGTGGAAAAGCTTATCCTCAAATTCATATGGAATTGCAGGGGACCCCAGATAGTCAAAACAATCTTGAAAAAGAACAATGCTGGAGGACTCATTTATTTCAAAGTTACTATTAAGCAACAGTAATTAAAACAGTAGGGTACTGGTATAACGATATACACATAGACCAATGGATTAGAATTGAGGGTCCAGAAATAAACCCTTACATCTATGGCCAGTTGATTTTTGACAATGGTGCCAAATTCATTAAATGAGGAAAGAATAGTGTCTTTAACAAATGGTTCTGGAACAAATAGAAATTTACATGCCAAGAAATAAATTTAGACACCTAAATCAAACAATATAAAGATTAATTCAAAATAGATAAACAATCTAAATAAAATAATTAATACCAAATCAAACAAACAAACAGAAAAACACAACAAAGCAAAACAAACAAAAACAGGAAAATATCTTTAGGACTTTGTGTTAGGCAGTAGATTCTTAGATTTTACACCCAAAGCATAACAAAAGATAAAAAAAAAAAAAAAGATAATCTGGACTTTTAAAACTTTTTATTTTGAAATACTTTCAAATTTAAAGGACAGTTACAAAAATAATATAAATCCATTACAGGGAATACCAACATTCCCTTATCCCCCAGATACCCAGATCCACTAATTTTAACATTTTGCCACATTTGCCATATCATTCTATCAGTCAATCCAAATAACTACCTATCTGTCATCTCTGTCTCTGTCTCTCCCTTCCCGCCCTCTCTCTCAGCTATCACCTATTGATCTCTATCATCTATCTAATCTATATATATATCCATCTATCTATATCAACCTATTTTCTGAACTCTTGAGGGGAGGTTGTATATATCACACTACTTGAACACTTAATACTGCCCATATCCTAAGACAAAGGTATATACTTATGCAACCATCTCAAGTGTAGTTACCCAGTTCAAGAAATTTAATATTAATGTAAAGCTTATTGTCTACATTCCAATTTTTTCATGTGTCCAAATAATGTCCTTTTGAGACTTTTATGTTCCATTATTAGATTGCATATTGCATTTAATCTAATGCAGGATCGCATATTGCATTTAATGGTCATTGTCTTTTTAGTTGCTCTTATTTTTTTGAAGAGGGGAAACATATACACAACATAAACTTTCCATATCAACCACACCCAGGCACACCATTCATTGGGATTAGTTACATTCTCAGTGTTGTGGTATCCTCACCAACTCCCTATTTCCACAAGTGGAAACTCCACACCCATTATGCATTAACTCCCCACTGCCCCTGCCCCCATCCCTGGAAACCTGTACTCTACTGTATGTGTTTGCCTATTCTCCAATATTTTCTTTGTAGCTACCACAAGGCTTAAATTTAACACCCCAATTTAACTTCAGTAATATATGCAAATAGTTCCTATACCCCTATGCCCCGCTTTTGTAGTTCTTGTTGTAAGTCATAAGTTGCATGCTTGTACATTATGGTCCCAAACCACTGATTTATCATTACATTTTATGTATTTGCCTTTTAGATCCTGTAGGAAGTAAAAAGTGTAGTTACAAACCAAACAAAAAATACAATAGTATTGGCATTTATGTTTACCCATGCCATCACCCTCACAGGAGATCTGTATTTCTTCATGCAGCTTTAATGTATTGCCTATTGTCCTTTCATTTCAACAAGCAGAACTCTCTTCAGCAACTCTTGTAGAGTCTGTCTAGTGGTGGCAAACTCTCTCAGCTTTTATCTACAAATGTTGTAACCTCTCCCTTAGTTTTGAAAGACAGTTTTGCTGGGTATAAAATTCTTGGCAGGGATTTTTTTTGCTTTCAGTACTTTAAACATGCCATCCCACTGCCTTCCTGCCCCCATGGTTTCCATGAGTAATTGGAATTAATCTTATTGAGGCTCCCTTGTATGTGGCATATTTCTTCTCTCTCGTGGCTTTCAGAATTCTCTATCCTTGGCATTTGACTATTTGATTATAATATGTTGTGGTGTGTGTCTATTTGGGTTTATTTTCATTGCTGATGTTTTTTCTCCTGCCTGTTCTAATCTGCTCTTGATCCTTGTAGGGAATTTTTAATTTGTTACTGTGATTTTTAGCTATGTTTGGTTCCTTTTAATAATTTCCATTTCTCTATTGATATTCTCTTTGTGTTCATCTATCATTTCCCTGATTTCCATTAGTTCTTTGTCCATGTTTTCCTTTAGTTCTTAGAGCATATTTGGGGCCATTTTAAAAAAAATCTTTGTTTGATATGAACCAGATCTGGTCCTCCCCAATGATGGTTTCTAATGCTTTTTCTCATTTGCTTGAACTATCATTTCTATTTCTTTGTATGTTATATCTTGGTAAAATCTGGACATTTTGCTATTTTAATGTGTTATTGCTGGAATTTAGACTCTGAGGCATGTGTTTCTTAAGCCTGTATCCAGCTAGTGTTATTACAGAATTGTCCTTGAATTACAGGAGCTAAAAACAACTGTAACAAAAAATAGTAAGAAAGAAAACACTTTTCCTGGTCTTTGCAGATTTACCTCTGTAAGTGCTCTATTTCAGAGCTTTTCTATACAATGGTTTAAATAATAGCTTGAAGCCAAAGTGTAGGGGACTCTCCGATCTTTTCTCTGCATGTGTTTTGTCATTGGCATGCACATGTGGCTCTAGGAATTCTCGCTTTTACAAGGATATGAATATCACTTCTTCCCTAAGAAATAGTTTTCGTTAAGATCCTGGGCACTGTACTATATGTCCTACAGCCAGCAAACCCTTGCCTTAGGCAGCCATGACTTGATTTCTTTCCCTCAGCATTCTTTAGGGGAGTTCTTTGAGCTGCCTTCTCTGCATAGGACAAGTTCTGGGGTGTTCTACACATAGGACAAGTTGTGGTTGGCAAGCCTGTAATGACTGTCATGGTTCAGCTCCTCAGGCTGCCACCAGACATATTGGGACAAACATACATTCTCCCAGTATGTACTTGAGGGTTACTCTGCTCTCTCTGGAACTGAGACCAGGGACCTCACTGGGAACCCAGGCTAGCAAATCTCCTGAGGGGGTGGGGGAGGGGCCAGTCAAGGCACCACAAGTTCCTGTCATTTAAAAATAGCCTCTTTCTTGATTCAGCATGCACCCTGTTACTGCAATCCTTTAACTGTTTTATGGAGCTTTGAGAAAGAAGTTTTTTCCAGTTCTTGTTGGTTGTTTCAAACTTCTGTGGAGGGATGGATCCCTGAAGCTTTTCCTTCTACCATTGTGATCAAGGCAAGACCTGCATTCAAAATTAAAACCTTTTGTGCATCAAAGGACATTATCAAGAAATTGCAAAGACAATCTATAGAATGGGAGAAAATAGTTGCAAATCATTTATCTGGTAAGGGTTTAATATTCAGTATGTGTAAAGAACTCCTACAGCTCAACAACAGAAAGACAAAGAACGAAATTAAAAAATGGGCAAAGGATGTCAATAGTCATTTCTACAAAGAACTGACTTTGTATACAAATACATATACAAATGACTGGTAAGTACATGAAAGACGCTCAACAAATTTAGCTTTCAGAGAAATTCACACCAACACTACAATAAGATACCTCCTCACACCCACTAGGTAGGTATATTTAATATTATGGCTATTATTTTTAAAAATGGAAAATAACAATTCTTGGGGAGGATGTGTTGATAAACAGGAACCTTTGTACATTGTTGAGGGGAAGGTGAATGGTGCAGTCATTGTGAAAATAGTTTGGTGTCTCCTCAGAAAGTTAAGCATAGAAGTACCATATGATCTGGTAGTTCCACTTCTAGATACATATCCCCCAAAATGGAAACTGGGATGTGAACAGCTGTTTCTCCACCAATGTTCATAGCAGCATTATTCACAATAGCCAAAATGTGGAAGCAATCCAAATATCTATTAACTGATGAATGGTAAACCAAATGAGGTCTATACATACGCTGGACATTATTCCGCCGTGAAGAGAAGTGCTAGTATGTGCTATGACGTGGATGAACCTTGAAGACAGCATGTTGAGTGAAGTAAACCAGAGACAGGAAGACAAATATTGTATGATTTCTCTAACATGAAACCTTAGAATAAGCAAATTCATAGTGACAGAAAGCAGAATATGGGTTACCAGCAGCTGAGGGAGGGGTGAATGGGGAGTTACTGCTTCATGGGTATGTGTTTTGCTTGTAATGATGAAAATGAGCTGCATAGATAGTGGTAACAGTTACACAACATTGCCAATATACTTTATGTCACATAATTGTATACTTAAAAATAGGTAAAATGCCTTTTTTTAACTGATGCATTTTATTTTTAATGCAATTTTATTGAGATATATTCACAAACCATGCAAATCATCCAATGTGAACAATCACTGGCTCACAGTATCATCACATAGTTGTGCATACACCACCATGGTCACTTTTAGAACATTTTCATTACACCAGAAGAGAAATTAAAAAAAAAACCCCAAATCTTCCCATATCCCTTATCTCCCCCATTATTGACATTTGTTACTGTTGATGAAAGAATGTTAAAAAACCACTGTTAAATATAGTTCATAGTTTGTAATAGGTACATTTTCCCCATATACCCCCTTTTATTAATTCCTTGTAATAATGTCATACATTTGTTCTAGTTCCTGAAAGGGCCTTTTTATACTTGTACAGTTAATCACAGGCATTGTTCACCAAAGATTCACTGTTATACACTCCCATGTTTTAACCTCCAACTTTCCTTCTGGTGACATACATGACTCTAAACTTCCCCCTTCCACCACATTCACACACCATTCAGTGCTGTTGATTATTCTCACAATAACATGCTACCATCACCTCTATCCGTTTCCAAACATTTAAGTTCAACCTTATTACTCATCAGATACCATGGAAGTGAGAAGGCAGTGGAACAATTGTTTAAGATATTGATGCATTTTATTTTAATTAGTTTCTTTTAAAAATTCCCTTCTAAATTTTATGGCAATATTAAATGTTATTTTAAAAGCAGAGTATTTATGTACCACAAGACTGTACTTCTAAAGTGTGGTTATTTATCTATGTTTTCATCCTTGCCAGGGGCATATATATTATAATATTAGGTAAGAATCATGATTTTGTGTTTTAAGTGTTTGAGTTCACATTCAAAGTTATTTTCTGATTGATTTAAATCTTTGTGTTTAGAACTACATAAAAAGAAAACTAGAATGCAGCCAACATATTTGATTTTTAGCAGTAATATTTGTGGCTTACATATATGCAAGTAATGGTCTATTGAATTAATCTCACTTCATATTACTTCTTAGAAAATTCATCATTCAGTATACCCATTGTCACAGGTTCATCTCTTTACACCTCAAACCTGCAGAAAAGGCCTTAGCTTTATCAGATCCTGATTCCGTAGGATTGGGCTTCATTTAAGCAAGCCCCCACTCAAATAAGAGTATAGGGACAGATGATAGTTTAAAAATAGAAAGCACTCAAGACAAGAATTCAAATTCAATACATATTTACTAAAGGAGCACATAGGGTTCCAAGAACAAGTTTACAATGTAAAAATAAATTGATACTTTACCAAGCTTGGGGACTTCTGCTCCTTCCAGAGGCAGCCAGATATGAGATCAGGAGACCCCCAGTCTAAGTTACAGAATATTTATAGAGCCTTTGACTTAGGGTACATTCAATTAAATCATATTCTATTTTTACGTTTGAACAACAGCTGATGAACTACAGGTTGTAATCTACAGGTGGTGAACTTTAGGTGATGAATAACAAGGACATTTACAGCACTATTAGAGATTGAAATTAAACCTTGGATGTCTGCAAAACTTTTACTGAAAATATTTCTACTAATTGAGCCATGACTTCTGTAAGAGCAATATCACACATCTTTTACTTATATTAAAACTAAAAATTAGAAGAGAACTTACTATTACTTATATTTGTCTTGATTAGTGCAGATTTCTTATTTCATTCTATAATTAGTTTAACCATTACATCATGTTGGTAAGCATACATTTGATCAAAACTGTATTCAGCCTTATTACATTACTTATGAATTATTTATGATTGAAGTAAAAGCTACAGCCCTATCCTGTTTTCTTTTTACACAGAGGATAAGATGGTTACGTTACCTATATCTAAAAAGGCTGAGAAATAAGTGCTTCCTGCTTTCCCAAAAATAGTCACAGCTTTTAACTGTTTAGCTTTTCCTTCAGTCACAACTTTCTAATATAGGGCTTGAAGGATATGAAGCATCTATCCCAGTTATTCTAGTAAGGCCTTTCCACTTTCTATCATTTGGAAATTGTACTTGGGTATTTTGGGGTAAAAGTTCTGTTAAATAGGGTTCTATATTTGAAGGAATAACTGGCTTCTCACTATCAGAACAGAAGGCATCAGGTGGTATATGAGAGCAGCAAGTCTCCACAGTTCTCTAACCCATACATAGAGGGAAGGAGTCAGCGTCTTCATTTTCAGATTCCTCGGTGGAGGTGATGCAACACACACACCACCACATTGCTTCAGAATTCGACAATGCTATCCTACATAATTTCAATAGTAAGTCTCATTCAAAGTTTTTGACTCTGCTGAATTGCATACTAAAGGGTTCATATAAAGTATTTTGTTTTCCACTATGAATTTTCTGATGTGAAATCAAGCTGAAGATTTTCCTAAATTGACTAGGATTGTTGTTTCCTTAGCACAAGAATAGTAGTGATAAGGAGTGAGTGATCACTGACGACTTGCCTGCACTCATGACAATGATGAGAGTGGTGTGCACTGTGAATTCGCACTTGCCCCACAAGTGTTGCTGTATGAACAAATGATTTCGTGTGATTTTCATGAATAACACCTGGCACTCCCTCAAGGGGCTTGATCCTCTAGTGAAGATTTGTCTATCAGTGGAGCAGTGGATGAAGCTTCTCCCACCTTCATCATATGTACAGTATGAGTTCTCTCATACTGTATATCAGACCACCTAGTAAAGGCTTTGATAAATAGGTAACATTCATATTGATTCTCTCAATATTCTCTCAATATCAATTGAGATGGCCTTAGTTTTTCTCTTTGAATTGAGCGCCATTGTAACGTGTAAGGCCAGGATTTACCAATTAGTATGAATTGTCTTAGACTGATAAAATAAGCAGAATGGCGTATATAACATGCATAGGGTTTCTGTCCAGTTTGAGTTCTGTCTTGTTGTTAATGAAGTTCTGTCTTGTTGTTAATGAAGTTAATGAAAATAAACCAAGGTTTTCCCACATAGATGATATTCTTGTGGTATCTCTCCGGTGTGAGTTTTCTCATGTTGTCTAATGCCAGAGCAATGAGTGAAGGCTTTCCCTTAAAGATGACATTTATAGGGTTTCTCTTCAATGTGAATTCTCTCATGTTGTGTAAAGCTAGAATGATGAGTGAAGGCTTTCCCACAAAGACAGCATTCATAAGATTTCTCTACAATGTGAATCCTCTCATGTTGTATGTTAGAACAATGAGAGAAGGCTTCCCCACATAGATAATGTTCATTGGATTTCTCTCCAGTGAGTTCTCTCACATATATTAAGGTTATAAATTCTACTGAAGGCTTTCCCACATAGATGGTATTCATACGGTTTTATTCCAGTGTAAATTCTCTCATGTTGTCTCAAGACTTTCCCACATAGATGACACTCATAAGGTTTCTCTCCAGTGTGAGTTCTCTCATGTTGTCTCAGAGCCCAACATTCAGTGAGGGCTTCCCCTTTTAGATGACATTCATAAGGTGTCTCTCCATTGTGTAATCTCTCATGTCTTCTATAGCCAGATCAATGAGTAAAGGCTTTCCCACACAGGTGACAGTTATATGGTTCCTTTCCTGTGTGATGTCTGTTGTCACTCAAGGACAGAACACTGAGTGAAGGCTTTCCAGCATAGATGATATTCACAGGGTTTTCTCCATTGTGAATTTTCTCATGTAGGCTAAGGTTATAAATTCTATTGAAGCCTTCCCCAGGTGGATGGCCTTAGTTTTTCTCTCTGAATTGAGCTCCATTGTAACATTTAAGGCCAGGATTTACCAATTAGATCACATTCATAGGATTTACTTCTAATATGAATATGCTTTTGTTGATTAAAATATGACTGGTCACTGAAGGCTTTTCCAAATGGCTGAAGTAGGGTTTTTTCCTCATGTGAGTTAACACATGTTGAGTCACTCTGAATCTGTCACTAAAATTTTTCAACAATTAACTACACATAATGCCATTCTTCTTCTGAAGAAATGTTTGCTTCAGTGACGTGATGGTAGATGTGTCTTTCCTGCAGATATGTTGCATGGATAGCATTTCTTATTTTTTAAGACCACTTTCCCTGCCTGAAGACTGGTTTTGGAAAAATCCAATTCCCTCTTTCCATAGTTCCTCTCCTTGCTCCAACTGGGTATGTACACTGACTTGCAGCCCTGATGTGTAGTGGTTGCATTGTCATTAGCTCTGCTTATGACTCTCTTCCTCTGGACTCACAACCAGATAAGCAGTGGACTCTACCCAAGTTCTCCCAGAGCCATGGGCACCTCCCCGTGGGTCCCATGAGAGTGAAGTCCAAGCTTATTTAATGTGCATTTTATAATAAAAAATGAAAAAAAGATAAAAAATAATTTTATTTTACCTTCATTTATTCCCTCTTGAATGCTTAGCTTTTCCTTATGTAGAGCCACATTTCTGACCCATGTAATTTTCCTTTTCACTCAATAACTTAACATTTTTGTAAGGCAGGTCTTCTGGTAAAAACAAACAAAAAAATCCCTTAACTTGTGTTTCTCTGAGAATGTCTTTATTTCTCCATCACTTTTGAAGAACAATTTTGCAAGGTGTAGAATTCTAGATTGGTGGGTCTTTTCTTCAATTCTTTGAAGATTTCACTCCACTCTCTCTGAGTTGCTCACCCAGGACTGAGATGAGCTTTCTCAGAGTATATGCAAGCAATGATGGGAGGAGGGGCCTTTGCTCACAGGTCACCACTGGGAGGGGACCAGAGGCCCTGCTGACCTCCCGGGGCACCAGTATCCACACCAGCAGTGACACCCCACCAATAAAGCAAATGGGGCAAGCTTGAAAGAATCTGCTCTTGGTGACCCTCTGTGGGCCTCCTGGTCCAGCAGAGGAAGGAAGGAGTCAAGACGCAGTTCATGAATTTGACCATCTTGGAGCAGTGGCAGGACTAGGAAGGGGAGTTACAAGGAAGCCAAGTTCATCTGAGAGCAAACATTCTGGTTTTCAGGATTGTCTGAAGTGGTTTGTGCTGCCCCAGTGTTGTTTAAGGAAGTGTCAGGGTCACCTGACTGAGGTAAAGAACAGATGAGACATTAGACAAGGTGGCTTTAAGATCTGTCAGGAAACCAACAGGTGTAACCTCGCCCCATATCCTGTCTTCCTGCCAACTCCCAGTGTCTGGAATGGGGATGACTGGTAACACAGGCTGTCCCAAAGAGTAAGGAGTCTGAGCTGCGTCGGGGGGCCAGGTGACTCCTACAGAGTTGCAGCATGCACACATGCAGGGGCACTGACATGCGGAGGCACTTGCACATGTGCAGGGTGAGTGCCCATGCGAGCTGAGCACTGTGAGGCTGATGCTGTCTCCTTACAGGTCATTGTGGGGAGCATCTTTGAAGTGGTCTGGGCTGCAATCAAACCAGGAACCTCCTTCGGGATCAGCGTGCTGCGGGCGCTCCGCTTGCTGAGGATCTTCAAAGTCACAAAGTATGTGGTCCCCATGCTCCCAGGATGGGCCGGGGTGGGATGTGTGGGCTCTGCGCTCTTGGCTGAGGGCCAGGGTGGGATGAAGGCAGCTCCGGCCGAGCACGAGTTTTGCTGACAGTATTGCAAGGAATTCGTGGGCACCGGCTTGAACTCAACTGTCTGGAAGCTCTTTTTTATGGCTTATGGTTGGCTCAGATTTAAAAAGATGGCTATGAAGCAGCATGAGCTAAGGCACCAGTCCATCCCAGCAAGACGCCTCTGCTCACTGGGCCACTTCTACCTCAGCGCTGCCAGGTTTCTGGTTCTCCAAGTAGTTTGCTCGACACTATTTCATACCTTCCCTGTCTTGAAACACCCAATCCTGTCTCCACAGCCTTCAAAAGATGACTTTGCTTCATAATTCATAGAGAAAATGCAAGTTACCAGATGGAAGTGTTCTCACCTTCCTGACCCTGATTCCGCCCACTTATCCTGCAGCCCTCGCCCCTGGTGAAGGGAGAGGGCTCAAGGTGATCTGCAGGGCCCGAGGTGGGACCGGCCCCTGAGCCCTGAGCCACTGGCCTCACCAGAGCCAGCTTGGAGCCTGCCCCGCCCCCTCCCGGCCTGCTTGCTCTGCTCTCGGGTCTGACCCTGCACTGTGTCTCGATGAGTTGAGGATGCAGCCGTATTTTCAGTCTTACCATTTGATTCTTCAGATAACCCTGTGTTCCGGTTTGCTAATGCTGCCATTTTACAAAACACCAGAAATGGATTGGCTTTTATAAAGAGGGTTTATTTGGTTACAAAGTTATAGTCTTAAGGCCATAAAGCGCCCAAGGTAAGGCATCAACAATCGGCTACCTTCACTGGAGGATGGCCAGTGGTGTCTGGAAAGCCTCTGTTAGCTCACAAGGCATGTGGCTGGTGTCTGCTTGTTCCCAGGTGGCATTTCAAAATGCATTCTCCAAAATGTTTCTCTTAGGGCATTTTGTCCTCTCTTAGCTGCAGCTCCTCTTCAGAATGTCACTCTCAGTTGCTCTGAGGTCCTTCTTCTGTGAACTCCTTTATACAACTCCAATATCCAATTAACACCCACCCTGAATAGGTGGGTTAACACCTCCATGGAAATTACCCAATCAGATTTTTCACTCACAGTTAATAGAGTCACATCTCCATGGAAACACTCAATCAAAGAATTCCAATCTAATCAACACTAATACATCTGTCCCCACAAGATTGTACCAAAGGTAATGGCATTTTGGGGGCCATGATACATCCAAACCAGCACAGCCCATAAGCAAGGTGCTCTGTTTTGCATTAGGAGGAGACCTGATGGAATGCAGTTAGTGAGAGGGGTGGGAGCTAAAGTCTGCCCCCTGCCCTGCCAGAGGTTGGAGTGGAGGGCAAGAGGGAGAGAAAACTCTTCCACCATGATCTTATCAGCAGCAAAAGCTGCTGTAATGTATACTTCCAGGATTTAAATCACATTTGTAGAGTTCAGTATGGGGCCCCGTAAATGGAGGACGCTTAATAAGTGTTAGCTAAAGATGCTATTGTTGTTAATACTTTCTTCATGCCTGAAGTGACACAGGGCAACAGAAGGTGTAGTTTAAGCAGGGAAGGGCATTTCAGGGTGAGGGAATAGCTCTGCAGAGGCACTGAGGTACATGGGTGTGTCCCCAGGCTCCTGGGGTGATTCCCATTGACTGCTGGGAAATCTGAGCCCTGGGTCTCCTGGGAAGGTTCCCACCAGCCTGGAGGAGGCCATCACCAGCAAGACTGTCGGTGAGCGGGTGGGCACCTGCGTGCCACACCTTATTGGAGTCCCTGGGGATACAGATGTGAATGAGAGGGACAGTCTCTGCCCCAGCGTTTGTGGGCAGGATGGAGGGGGAAGGGCATTGAGGGAGGCTAAGGAAATAGATCCTGTTGTGTCCCCGTCCCCAGTGCAGGCCAGACCCGCCCCTGGTTCTTGGAGGTGCTCGCCTCACCACCAAACACACCACCTGGTTCAGCTGTGCCTTCCTCACAGCCAGACGTGCCCGCTGAGGGTTGGTCTGTATTCTGGCTCAGCAACTTATCCTGTTGCCTGCTGGTAACAGACAATCACGAGACCCTTGGCTGATGGATGCTGGGGGGAGAGGGAGGGAGAGGGTGGGCCAGGGGTGAAGTCCAGGTTCTGACTGCCTGACGGACAGTAGCACTTTCCAGCTGAGAAGAGTGACAGGAGGGGGAGCAGGTTTGAGAGGGAGCTGGTGAGCAGAGTACTGGACACGTCTCTTTGCCTCTCAGTGAAGCCTCAGGTAGAGACGTCCAGGATGGTGGGTCTGGAGCTCCAGGGCAGGCTCCAGCAACAGATTTCCATGAGAACATCAGGGCTCAGAAGGGCCCAGAAGGCACAAGCTGAGTGCAGAGGGCTGGGCAGGGGTGAAGCTTGGTGTCCCGAGATTCTGTCCTCTCACCGGACTCAGCCCAGGGCACAACCCAGACCTGCCTGGCTCCTCCTAGGTACTGGAACTCCTTGCGGAACCTGGTGGTGTCTCTGCTTAACTCCATGAAGTCCATCATCAGCCTCCTTTTCCTGCTCTTCCTCTTCATTGTGGTCTTCGCTTTGCTGGGAATGCAGCTCTTTGGGGGACAGTAAGTGGGGCCCCATAGGGAAGGCTATGAACTGTGCACCCCTGGGGCATCAGAGGCTCTGAGCACATAGTGCTGCCCAGATATCTTCCACGTGTCTTCCATCCCTGAAGGTCCTTGATGGGGATTTGGGGAGTTACCCCCAGGCTGGTGACACTGAGAAAGCAGTGCACTGCAGCTTGTATCAAGCTCCTGATGGAGCTGCCTCTTCCCAAGACTTCTTGTTTCCCTCAGGTTCAACTTTCAAGATGAGACTCCAACGACTAACTTTGACACTTTCCCCGCTGCCATCCTCACTGTTTTCCAGGTAAGGGTCCTTGCTCTCTGCATGCTCCCGGCCTGCTGGGAGTGTTGGGGAAGTAGCCTCTCCCATCAGCCTCTCCATGCTTCCTGAGCACAGCCCAGAAAGCACTTAGCACAACACTTGAGAGAGTGCATGGGAAGTAGATATAGGTAGGTCTGCAATGTGTGGGTCTCCAGTTCTGGACCCCAGCCTGACTGGGAGGGAAGCTGGGTGCTACAGGGCCATCTAAGGAGTGAGTTTAGCCCCTTGGGGAACAGACTGTATGGCAAACACTGTGCTTTAAGTCACCAACTTATCTTCTTGACGCCTTGGACCTGGACTCGTGTCTATCTTTTATCCTTGAGAACTAAAGCACAAACACTCCTTAAACCCCTCCGCCCAGTGTCTAAGACCCTCAGTTCTTTTTTGTATCTGGAGAGCATGCTCAGACAAAGCTCCTTGGAAACCAAGACTAGGGGCCCATTTTCTGAATGGTGTTGCTATGACTAACTTCACCAATATAGTGATGCCACTGTGCATTGCCATCCTGCTGACCCTCCTTGTGTACATCAGAGACTGTGCTGGTCGCCCACCATGACTCTTGGGATAACCTTTCAGGCTGCATGTCTTCCAAGCTATGGACTTCACTTGCTGTCCCCAGCCTCTGAGGCTGTCAGCCCCATGGGACTTGTCTTTGTGCTTCCCATTCTATGCCCTGATCTCCTGGCAGCCCAGGCTCAGCTCACCATTCTTATTGCTTTGCTTTCATTTCCCTCTTCCTGATTCCCTGTGTCTGCCATTCACGATTCCTCTGGACAGTTGTGGTCCTGTAGCCACACAGGAAGAAGTCACTCCTTCCTGTCAGCCTCCTCTGCTCGATAGCCGAGTGGCTCACAATCCCTAGGAAAGTTTATGTGGCTAACCCTAACCCTAAATTACAAAGTATATGAAGAAATAGGAAATTAGGGCCCACTCATAGGAGAAAATAATTTTACAGAAATCATTTCTCAGGAAGCCCAGACATAGGAATCACTGATCAAAGATATTAAGTCAACTATTTAAAATGTTCTCCATGAGCTAAAAGAAACCATGGACAAAGAAATAAAGGAAATTAGAATGATGTATGAACAAATAGGGAATGTCAATAGAAAGAAATTATATAAAGGAGCCAAGTGAAATTCTAAGCTTAAAATATACAATTGCTGAAATGAAAAATTCCTTAGAGGGGTTCAACAGCAGATTTGAACAGGCATAAGAAATAACCGGCAAGCTTGCAGATAAGGCAATTGAAATTATCCAGCCTGAGGGGCAGAAAGGAAAAAATGAAGAAAAGTGAATAGAGCTGAAAGAATCTCTGGGACATCACTGCATGTACCAAGATACACATCTTGAGAGTCTGAGAAGGAGAAGAGAGAAAGAGGCAGGAAAAACATTTGAAGGAATAGTGGCTGAAAACTTCCCAAATTTGATGAAAGACATCAATGTACACATCCAAGAAGCACAACAAACTCCAAACAGGATAAACTCAAAGATATCCACAATGACATACATTATAGTCAAACTGTTGAAAGAAAAAGACAAAGAATCTTGAAAGCAGCAAGAGAGACACAACTCCTCAAGTACAAGTTTCCTTAATAAGATTAGCACTAATTTCTCATCAGAAATCATGGAGGCCAGAAGACAGTGGAATGGCACATTTAAAGTCCTGAAGGAAAAACCTGTCAACAAAGAATTCTCTATCTGGCAAAACAATAATGAAAACTAAGAAATTTAAGGCATTCCCAGAAAAACAAAACCTGAGGAAATTGGCTATTTGTAGACCCACCCTACAAGATGCTAAAGGGAAGCTAATAGGGTGGAAGGAAAGGACACTAGACTAACTCTGAGCCAAATGAAGAAATAAAGGACACTGGGAGAGGTAACTTCATCAGTAAATAGAAAACCAGTATTATTGTACTCTTGGTTTGTAATGCCCTCTTTTTTCCTATATAATCTAAATGTAAATGTATAAAACAGTAATTATAAATCTATGTTATGGGCATACAATGTATACAGATGTTATCTTTTCCATTATGATATAAAAGGGGTATGCTAGAGATGCACAGGAGCAAAGTGTTTTTATACTATGGAAAGGTAAGTTGGTATTAGTCAAAGTAGATTGTTATAAGTTTAAGATGTTAATTATAATCCCCAGGATTACACTTGAAAATAAGATTACACTCAGCTATTTCACTAAGAAAGTAACTAAAAAAAGGAGGGGCGAAGAAGGCAATCAAAAAGGTACACTACCAAAAAGGCAACTAAATACAAAAAAGACAATATTGGTGGAATGGAGAAACAAAAAACATACAAGACATACAGAAAAAAAGTAGCCAAATGAATGGCGGAAGTAAGTCCTCCTATATCCCCTTAAATATAGATGGATTAAATTCTCAAATTAAAAGTCAGAGAATGTAGGAATGGGTTAAAAAAAACCCACAAAACATGATCCATTTATATCCATGATCTAAGAGAAATACTTTAGATACAAAGATAAATGAGGTTTAGAAAATAAAAGGCTAGGAAAACATATTCTATGCAAATAGTAACCAAAAGAGAGCTGAAGTGGCCATATTGTCAGACAGACTAGGCATTAAGTCAAAAAAGATCATAAAAGGATATTACACATTGATAAAAGGGCGAATCCAGCAAAAAGATAACAATTATAAACATATACATACTAACAACAAAGCTCCAAAATATACGAAACAAAAACTGACAGAAATGAAGGGAGAAATACAGTTCCACAGTAATAGAGAATTCAATATCCCACTTTCAATAATGGATAGAAGAATCAGACAAAGATTAACAAGGAGATAGACGAATTGCATAACAATGCAAACTAATCAAACTTAAAAGACATATTTAGAAAACTCCACACCAAAACAACAGAATACACATTCTTGTCAGGTGTACATGGAACAGTCTCCAGGATAGACCATAAGTTAGACCACAAATGAAGTATTAATCTAAAAATATTGAAATCATTCAAAATATCTTTTCAGACTACAATGGAATGAAACTAGAAATTAATAACAGAAGGAAAACTGGAAAACTCACAAATATATGGGAAGTAAACAATACACTGTTAAACAACCAATGAGTAAAAGAAGAAATCAGAAGGAAAACTAGAAAATAGTTTGAGACAAATGAAAATGAAAATACAACCTATCAGGTCTTATAGAATGCAACAAAAGCAATTCTAGAATGGAAATTTATAGTTGTAAGTGCCTGTGTTACATAAGAAGATTTCACCTCAATAACCTAATTGGATACCTTAATGAGTTAGAAAAAGAAGATCAAATTAAAACCAAAGCTAGCAGAAGGAAAGAAATAGTAAAGATTATAACAGAGATAAATGCTGTATGGAATGGAAAAACAATAGAGCATATCAACAAAACCAAAAGTTGATTCTTTGCAAAGATCAACAGAATTGACAAACCTTTAGCTAGGTTAAGAAAAAGGAGAAAAAAAGATCCAAATTACTAAAATAGGAGATGAAAGTGAGGACATTACAACCAACTTTACAGAAAAAAAAAACGTTTATTAGAGAATATTATGAACAATTGTATACCAACAAATTGGATAACCTAGATAAAAGAGACAAATCCCTAGAAACATGCAAACTACTAAAACTGACTCAAAAATAAATAGATAATATGATCTATAACAAGTAAGAAGATTAAATCAGTAACCAAAAACCTCCCAACAAAGAAATGCCCAAAACCAGATGGAGTCACTAATGAATTCTATCAAACCTTTAAAGAATAATTAACACCAATTCTTCTCAAACTCTTTCAAAAATTTGAAGAGGTTGGAGCACTTCCTAAATCATTCTGTGAAGCCAGTGTTATCCTGATACCAAAGCCAGACAAAGACACAAGAAGAAAATTACAAGCCAATATTCCTTATGATTATAATGCAAATATGTTCAACAAAAGACTAGCAAACAAAAAAGTAGCAGCCTGTTAAAAGGATTATACATCACAACCAAGTAGGATTTATCCCAGGAATGCAAGAGTGGGTCAGCGTATGACACTCAATCAATGGTATACATCACATTAATAGAACAGAGGAAGAAAACCACAGAATCATCTCAATTGATGCAGAAAAGACATTTGACAAAATCCAAAACCATTTCATGATTAAAACCTCAATAAACTAAGAGTAGAAGGGAACTTTCTCAACATGATAAAGGCCATATATGAAAAGCTCACAACTAACATTATAGTCAAGGGTGAAAGACTGAAAGCTTTTCCCCTAAGATCAGGAACAAGACAAGGATGCCTGCTGTCACTACTTCTATTCAACAGAGTACTGGAAGTTCTAGCCAGAGAAGTTAGTCAAGAAAAGGAAATAAAAGCATCCAAATTGGAAGGAAAAATTTAAATTAATTATTCTAGCATATGACATGTTCTCATATATGAAAAACCTTAAATAATCCACAGAAATTCCTGTGAGAGCTAATAAACAAATTAATCAGCTGCAAGATACAAAATCAACACATAAAAGTCTGCTGCATTTCTATACACTAGCAATGAGTAATCCAAAAAGAAAAGTAAGACAAGAATCCCATTTACAGAAGCATCAAAAAGAATAAAATACGTAGGAATAAACATAACCAAATAGTGCAAGATAGGAACACTGAAAACTCTAAAACATTGCTGAAAGAAATTAAGGAAGACATAAGTAATGAAAGACATCCACGTTCACGGATTGGAAGATTTAATATTTTTATGCTGTCAATGCTACCTGAAGTGATGTACACATTGAATGCAATCCCTATAAAATCCCAATGGTGTTTTTTGCAGAAATAGAAGAACCCATCCTAAAATTCCTATGGAATTTCAGTGGACCCCAAATAGCCAAAACAATATTGAGAAAGAAGAAAGTTGGAAGACTCACACTTCCTGATTACAAAACTAACTAGAAAGCTACAGTACTCAAAACATTGTGGTACTGGCATTAGGATAAAGATAGACCAAGAGAATGCATTTGTTAGCCCAGAAATAAACTATCACAAACAGAGGTGATTGATTTTTGACAAGGGTGCAAAGACCATTCAAACTTCTTCAACAAATGGTTCTGGGAAAACTGGATGTCCACATGCAAAAAAATGAATGTGGACCCCTATCTCACAGCTATCTAAAAATTAACTCAAAATGGATTAAGGACCAGATTTTAGATAAAAGTTTAAAACGCTTGAAGAAAACATAGGAGCAAATCTATGTGAGCTTGGATTTGGCAATGATTTCTTAAGTATGACCCCAAAAGTGTAGGCGGCAAAAGACAAACAACCCAAACAACTTGAATAGACACTTCTCCAAATGAGATATGCAGATGGCCAGTAAGCACATGAAAAGATGCACAACATCATTAGTCATTCGGGAAATGAAAATCAAAACCACAATTAGATACCACTTCACACCTACTAGGATGGCTATTACAACAACAACAACAACAAAACAAAACAAAAAAAACAAGAAAATAAGTGCTGGCAAGAATGTGGAGAAATTAGAATGTGCATTGCTGGTGGGAATGTAAAATGGTGTAGCCATTGTTTGGTGGTTTACCTTTTTTTAGTTAAAAATAGAATTACCATATGACTCAGCAACTCCACTTCTAGGAATATACCCAAAGGAATTGAAAACAGGGACTTAAACAGATGCTTGTATGCCAGTGTTCACAGGACCATTATTCACATTAGCCAAAAGGTGAAAACAACCCAAGTGTCCACCAATGGATGAATGGAGAAACTAAGATGTAGTGTGTGGGGTGTGGGTTTTTGTGTGTATAAATATATATAGGCATATTATTCAGCCATAAAAAGGAATGAAGTTCTGCTAAATGCTACATGTAGGAACCTTGAAAAAATTATACTATGTGAAATAAGCCAGGCACAAAAGGATGAATGTTGCATGATTTTACTTACTGGAATATCTAGAATAGGCAAATTCACAGAGACAGAAGGAACCAGAGATTGTCAGTAGCTGGAGGTCTGCGTAGAGAGGGATGGGGAGTTTTTGCTTAATGGGCATAGAGTTTCTGTTTGAGGGTGCAGAAAAAATTCTGGAAATTGATAGTGGTAATGGTTGCATAAACTGAACATATTTACTGTCATTGAATTGTATACGAGAAAATAAGGTTAAAATGGTAAATTTCATATCATGCCACAATAAGCTATATTTTTAAAAAAACAGCAAGCCATGGACTAGGAGAAGGTATTTCCAATGTCAGCAAATAACTAACAAAGGATAGTTTTCAGAATATATCAAGAACTTCCACAAATCCAAAAGAAATTAATGTAATAGGAGAGGGCAAAGGATATGAACAAATAACCCAAAAGGAGAGGAAATGGGGCTGATGAGTAGACCTCTAATGCTAAAATAAGTCTTTCTAGGGGTCAGGGAAATGCAAATTAAAACCACAATGAGATGCCCTTTCCTACTGATCAGTTTGGCCTGAATTAAGGAATATAACAAAGTTTTGGAGAAGATGTGGAGAAATGAGGCCTCCTTTCGCTGTTGTGGGGTGAGGGGACCACCGTGGTGAGTGCGTTCGTCCTAGCTGAGCTGTTGGGGCCTGCCCAAGCAATTCCTGTCCCTGCAAATCTCCAAGTGCCCAAGTGCCCAGAGACATGCGGACAGGCACAGAACCAGCAGAGCAGCATCAGAAGTAACAGCAAAGCCTGCAAATCGCCGGAGTGTCCATCACCAGAGAGTGGATGAGAAGGGTATGTCACATTTGTAGACAAGGTAAAATGAGTGACCTAGAACCAAATGTATCAACATGGATAAGTCTCAAACATAAAGTGGAGAAAAAAGCAAGTTTTGCAATAACACACAGAATATGATTCTAGTTAAATAAGGTTGAAAAACACACAAAACAATATTATATATTGTTTATAATCAATATGCAGTAGAAGTGTAAAAGCTTGCCAGGGAGAGATGAATATCAAATTCAGGTTACCTGGCTGGGCTGGAGCAGGTGGCGAGCTGAGGAGACAGGAATGTGATGGCGGGGGAGGGGTCTAGTCAAGAAACTTTAACCTTATTTTGATGTTTTATTTCTTAGGCTGAGTGGTGGGCACACAGAGATTTGTTAAATTACTCTTTATACCTTTCTGAATGTTTAAAATACTTCAAAATTTAAAGCAATACAAATGATAAACTAAGTAAACATTAACCAAAATAGAGCTGGTATTGTAATGTTAATATCAGCCAAAATAGAAGTTAAGATAAAAAGCTTTAATAAGAGTAAATGAGCATGTTACATAATGATAAAAGGAAGTCTCCACCAAGAAGATATTGCAGTAATGACCTTATAAGACTTACCAACACAGTCTCAAAATACGTTGAGCAAAAATTGACAGAATTACAAGAAGAAATCAAAAGATTTTAAATATGTCTTTATCAAACTGAAGGATGAAGCTGGAAAAAGGTTAGAAAGGATGCAAAATGGCTGCTGAACATAATAAATATGAACAATTGGCACATACAGAACTCTGCACCCAACAGGTAGCAAATAGAATGGTCGCTGGTTGGAGACACATAGAACATTCATAGAAATTGATCACTTACTAGATCACAATAGAAATCCTACAAATATTAAAGAACTGCTGTCCTACAGAACACATTCTTCATATCATTTAAATAAATTAGAGACCATTAGGAAATAGTCACTTAAAATCTTCCCCATATTTGAAAGGCACAGTTCTAAGTGTTGTGGCAAAAAGGAAATCAACTGGAAATTACAAAATATTTAAAACTGAACAGTATTATCAAAACTTATGAGGTGAAGCTGAAGTAGTACTTACAAGGAAATTTAAATCTTAAATGCAATGATTAAAATGCAAAAAAAAAAAGACTGAAAATAATTGAGTTAAGTATTCAGCTCAAGAATCTAGGAAAAAAAAGAATAATGGAATAAATCAAAGAAAAATTGAAGGCAGGAAATAATAGTATATGAGCAGAATTTAGTGAAATAGAAAACTAAAAACCCAGGTGACAAAAATCATAAAACGCTTGATCTCAAGAGGAGTAATAAAGTAGAAAACTTTATAACAAGTCTGATCAAGACAAAAAGCACAAGTAAAAAATATACCTCTAAAGGGAGATACAACTAAGGAAACGGCACAGATTTTTTTAGAAGCTCCAAAGAATACAATGGTGATTGAAAACATATATGAAATGGACATTTTTATAGGAAAAGATAAATTACTTAATTTGGCTGAAGAAGAAATAAAAACCTGGATAAATTCATAACTATTAAATAAACTGAACTCAAGTCCTCTCTGCCTCCTGGCCTGGGCCCAGTCAGGTATAGAGGTGAATTTTACCAAGCTCCAAGGAGCAGATAATGACTATCTTAACCTGTTTCTTTGAAGGGAAGAAATCACGAGGCTAGTACAACCTTGACCCCAAAGCCAGAAGCAGACAAAGTGAAATGCAGACCCCCTTGTGAGAACACGAGCACCCAACACTGCCTTACTCACGGTGGGCACCTTACAAGTTTGCGCATGAGGTGGATGCAAATGGTCCAAAACAAAATATTCAAAGAGTGTTAAAAACTGGAACCTCATAGCAAAACAAGAATTTATCAGTGTAATTCCCTGTCTTTACAAATTAAAAACTAATCATTTCAATAGAAGCAGAAAAAAAAAACATTGATAGATTTCAACTTTTATTCTTAAGAAAAACATCTTATACTAAAAATCAATAGGACTTAAAAAAAATCTGGTAAAGATTATCTACCAAAAACCCAGAGTAAGGGGGGTGATAGCTAAAGAGCACTTTTTTTTGGAGGGGGGATGGAAATATTCTCAAATTGACTGATGATCATTGCAGAAATCTGTGAATATTAAAAGCCATTGAACTGTGTACTTTAAATGGGTGGGTTGTATGTGAATTATAACTCAATAGAGCTGTTATTTAAAAAACCTATAGCAAGCTTCATAAATGATAGCAAAATATTAGAAGCATTATCATTAAAGAAAAAACAAGGAAGCCTAGTATTCAGGCATTCCAAGTCAGTGTTATAAGAAAAAGAAATGAGGTAGAAGGACTGGAAAGAATTAGATAAAATTGTAGTTTTTGCAAATGATTTGATTGTTCACATAGAAATTCCAAGAGAATCTATTAGAAATAATAAGAGAATTCACTAATGTTGCTGAACCCAAGGTTAAAGTGTCAAAATCAGTAGCTTTTCTATATTACATCATTCAATTAAAAAAGAAAGATCTCATTTACAGTAACAACAAAATATGCTATAAGGTACCCAGGAATAAATCTAATAAAAATTATGCCAGACAAAATTTATGGGGGTGATAACTAATTTTAGAGAAAGATCTAAAAGTAGAAATGAAGACATGGGGAGATACAGTGTAATTGGGACGCCTTGGAATGATAAAGGTATCCATTCTCCCAGGGAGAAGTCTGGTCTGAATTCCACCCTAATCCCAACAGGACTGCTCTTGGAATTCAGCATATGGATTCTGTGGAAAAGTAAATGTCCAAGAAAAGGCAAGACAATTCTAAATAGAACAAGAAGAGGAAATTTTCCCTGCATATATCAAGACTTTTTACTGCGAAGTAGTGAAGATGGTGTGATACTTATAAAAACAAATTATCAAGAGAACAGAGTAGAGAGCCCAGAAACCTGTCCAAACACCGGCAAGAGTTTACGTGCGAAAGATGGCGTTATAAATCAGTGGGGGAAAGACGGTGTGTGACAAAAATGGGTCTGGAAAAATTGACTTTCCTTATGGAAAAAAAAATCGATTCTCACTCCTCAGCCCCATGCGTACATGAAACAACAAACGCCAGCTGGAACAGACAACTAAATGCGAAAAATAAAACTTCAAGGGTATTTCAGAAAAATATCTTTATGACCTTGGGATAGGGAGGGGTTTCTTAAGGCAAACAGTAGGAGCCCTAAAGAAAAGACTGCAAATTTTATTAAGCTTCTTCATAATGCAAGAATAAGTCTAAGATAGGAGGCGAGAAGACGCCGGTTCCCCTGGATATTGGAGGGGAGCGCATGCGCAGGAAATGCGAGGATGCCCCTCGCCTGCCGGATCAGGGGCGCGCACCTGCGCGCGGCGGGACGGAGAACGGCTGCGCTGCTGCTGAGGGGCCCTGAGCCGAAACTGGAGACCCCCAAAGTTCTCTCAGGAGGTGGCAGTAAATGAAGGAAACTGAGCACTGGTTTTCGGGAACAAGCAGATCTCTGTGTATGAAAACGGGTAAGCCACGAAGGTAGGTGCTGAAGGACAACAGCGGTTGCAGAGGCCGTGAAGTTGGATCCCGTTCTCTGCGTTTGGAGCACAGACACCGCACTGCCCGCAGGCTCCTGAGTGTGGTGTGCTGCGGGAGAGCGCGTGGGCCGCCGCCAAATCACCACCTGGGCTGCCCCAGGAGAGGGCGCGGCCGTGGGGCCGGGAGGAGACGCTCAGGGACTGCAACTTCATCAGCAGTGTGTAATTTCTCAGAAAAACCTGATGCAAACATGACACAGTATAAAGTTTTCCTTTTGGGTGGTGGTCATATGAGTGTTTATTTTATTCTCTGGTACTTTTCTAAAAATAAAATTGGAACAGAACCGGGGGTTCTGGATGCAGCAAGGACTGCGTCCAGCTGCCCGCGCGTCCTCAGGCCGTCGGTGGGCGCCTTGGAGCGGCTCAGGCCCTGGAGCGGCAGTGGCCCCTCTCGGGGCCCCGGTTCCCTCATGGGGGAGCTACGAGGACAACTGCGGGTCCGCGAGCTGCGCCTCCCTGCCTGGGCGCGCTGCCACCTGCTAGGAGCGTTCTGCATTCCTGGCTGAGCACCCAGACGTGGGCCTCTCCGGGGCCTGCCCCAGCCCGGCCGCGCCGTCCTCCAGGAGCAGCCCGGCGTGTGTCTGCGGGCGCCCAGAGCGCGCGTGTGCCGCGTGGGGCCGCCGTGGGGGACGCAGCGCGGCGCTCTGTCTGTCTGCCCCGCAGATCCTGACCGGGGAGGACTGGAACGTGGTGATGTATCACGGCATCGAGTCGCAGGGCGGCGTCAGCAGAGGCATGTTCTCGTCCTTCTACTTCATCGTCCTCACGCTGTTCGGAAATTGTATCCTTCCCTGTGCTGGGTCTTGGGCCCGGGCGGCTGGTGGGCGGCCCTCGGGCTTTCTCGGGCTTTCTCGGGCTCAGACAAGCACGGTCTGAACCAGAGGCTCCTGGAAGGGTGGGCCTGGGAGGCTCCTCGGAGGAGGCAGTGGCGCTCGCCAGACAGGTGGGGGCCCGGATGGCGAGGCCTGCGCGCACTGGGACGCCAACAGCAGCAGGTTGGTTTGTTTCTTAAACTCTAATTCAGTTGACTCATTATTTCTGGCACTGGGTTTCACAAAACCTCCCTCTGCTGCGGGGAAACATAAAGGTTGTGTGGGGCACGGCAGGGTCAGGCTGCAGGGGAGTGGCCGGGCCTGACGGAGGCACGGCGCGCAGAGCAGGGTCCTCACAGGCGAGCTTGCGCCCGAGTCCCCTGGAAGCTGTTCGAGCAGAGACTCGGGCCCCAACCCAGAGCGGGTA
Organism: Bradypus variegatus; assembly: GCA_004027775.1. Taxonomy (NCBI): domain Eukaryota; kingdom Metazoa; phylum Chordata; class Mammalia; order Pilosa; family Bradypodidae; genus Bradypus; species Bradypus variegatus. Next base: position 9,017 of record PVKY010001101.1, on the reverse strand, counting down.
GCCCCGCAGGGCTGCGGGTGCCTTCCTGATGCGCTGCCCAGAGCTGTGCTGCCGGCCTGGGGACCCACCCTGAGAGCCGCCATGCAGACCCCCCCCTCCACGGGCACCGTGAGGAACCTCCGAGCCCCAGGCCCTGCCTTCCCACTCCTTCCTGCGCGGGCCCTGGCCGCCCTCCCGCACCCACGTGGGGCTGCGACCGCACACGCTCTTTCTCTGTCTGTCACCTGTCTGTCTCTCCTAGGCTGCTCCACAGCCCCATCCCCCACCCACCGTGTGTGACCACAGGACTGGGCCTTGGCCACTGCTCAGCCCCTGCAGGTCCCCAGGGGGAGGCCGCAAGCCGAGGGAGGGCCGGGGCTGGGGCTGGGGCTGGGCTGGGAGTGGGCGATGGCGGGAAGGCGGCTGTGCTGAGGGCTGCATCTGGGCCGGCTACTCTCCAAAAGGAGGCGCCACCCCCCAAAGCAGAGCGCAGGAGCGGTGCTCAGGACCCCCATTTCAACCTAGTCTCTCCTGGCTCCAGGGCTGTGTGGTGCTGGAGCTGTCCTGTCCTCTGGGTACTATGGATGCCCTGGCAGACCCTACTGTGGGTGGTGCCCTGGGACGTGGCCCACCTGGGTGCAAGTGAGGGGAGCACCCGCCCTCCCAGCCAGAGGCACCACGGGGATGGCTCCAGCCCAGCCAGGGGGGAGGTTCCCCAGGCCTGTGGGGAGGAGCCTACAGTTGCATGGAGGACAGCGTTCCCAGTCTGGGTGACTGCCCCTCGGGGACCTCAGGCATGTCTGGAGACGGGGTAGGGTGGAGGCCAGATGTTGTGCAACACCCTGCAGTGCCCAGGACGGCCCCAGAGGATGACCCGGTGCCCTGAGGCCGAGAACCCCAGGGTCAGGGGATGACGCAGGCAGCTGTGGACGGCCTGGGCAGGGGGCAGGCAGGAGCGAGGCCGGGTCACAGCCGGGGCGGTTCTGCAGGGCCCTGCTTGGTGGGCTCGGCGGGGGGGGGGGTGCAGCTCGTCAGTGGTGTGAGCTACGGGAGAAGGCAGCTTCCGAGTGCAAGGAGAAGGGACATCTGGAGGCAGCCCGGAGAGACTTCAGAAGGGCAACCCGGTGAGGAGGCGGCTGCGTGCTGGGCTCGGGAACCTCCCTGCTGTGGGCTCAGGGTCGTGCTCCTAGCAGGGGTTGGAGCAGCCCTTTGTCAGGTGGGAGGAGGTGAGCGGGCTCTGGGCATAGCACTGGGCACACAGCAGACCCTCCGAGCACACAGCACACGCGCCGGGCACACAGCTCATAGCACCCAGCGCACAGCACAGAGAACAGCACGCAGTGCTGGGCACACAGCAAACCCTCCGAGCACACAGCACACAGTGCCGGGCACACAGCAGACCCTCAAAACACACAGCACACAGCAAACCCTCTGAGCACACAGCACACAGCGCTGGGCACAGAGCTCATAGCACACAGTGCACAGCACAGCGAACAGCACACAGCGCCGGGCACACAGCAAACCCTCCGAGCGGGTCCTGCCATTTCCCTCCCTAGAGAGAGAGAGAGTCCCAGGACTCACTGCTAGAAAAGGAAGGGAAAAGACAAACTGGCACGTCTGCAAGCCTGGTGGAGGGCTGGCCTTGGGACCCAGCAGGTGACAGGCCCCCAGAGCCAGTGAAGCAGGGGGTGTTTGGGGAGGGTGGGGGCAGATGCAGGCAGCCCACACGCCTTCTTGAGGGGCAGCAAGGGCAGCCCTGAGCTCAGAGCCTGGAAGTCGGTCCTGAAGAGGCTTGGAGGCAGGATGGGAGGGTGTTGGAACAGGACCAAGTGAGTGAGAGGTAGGGAGGAGCTGGACAGCTTGGTGGTGAGCAGAGGCCAGGAGCCTGGTGGGTGTCTAGGGCAGTGACAGGAGCTGGAGGGACCAGGCGGGTGCCAAGGGCAGAAGGCCCCTGTTATCCACGGAGAAGCCAGGGCTCGGCAGGCGGGATGGCATCGGGGCAGAAGGCCCTTCCTTAGCTGGGGCCAAACAGACACCCTGCTGAATGTTTTCCTGGCCATCGCGGTCGACAATCTCGCCAACGCCCAAGAGCTGACCAAGGTATGTGGGCAGGAGGCCACCTGCAACCCCAGGTGCTGGGCAGTGGGGCGGCCCTCGTTGCTCCAGACGAGGCCGTGGTGCCTTGGGAGCAGCTGGGCTGGATGAAGTCTTCGCATCACCGTGTCTGGGAGTCTCCTTGAGCATCTGGGCAGGCACAGGTTCGGCCGCCACTCCGAGTGGGGAGGGGGATAGCAGAGGAAGCTTGGAGAGACCCTGGGCTGAGGAGAACCTGGGCAGGCGGCCCAAGAAGCCACCGCCTGGGGAGAGAGGCCTGGGCAGCAGGTGGGGCGTGGGGAACCAGAGGGGCTACCCCCCCAGAAGGAGCCCCAAAGGAGGGAGCCAGGCCCCCTGGCCTCAGGACTGGGGGGTGTGGGCTGTCATCCAGTGTGGCTGTGTGAGGAGGGGGGACTGTCCTGCCAGCACGAGGGGACAGGTTAGGTTGGCCCTAGGGAAATTCCAGGTCTAAGACCCTAAGGCAGAGCAAGGTCACCTGTGTTTATCCCTGGGGCAGAGGGGGACCTCCTTCCGTCCTGGCTGTGGGGTGGCGCCCTCTTTACCCTCAGATCCGCAGGCACCATCCGCTCTTCATCTCTCATCCAGGGCCCAGTGGGAGACGGGATTACACGTGTCTCCCTCTGTGACTTCCCTGCCTAGGACACGGCTCCCCGCTGCCCAATCCCTCCCACACGGCGCTGAGCACTTGCTGCGCGCAACCTCCAGCCCAGGCTCCCGCCCACAGCCTGTGCCTGCGCGCCCCGACCTCGTGCTGCGCGCCCCCGCCTCGCTCTGTGCGCCCCCGCCCGTGCTGAGCGCCCCTGCCCCGCTCTCTGCGCGCCCCCGAGCCCCGCCTGCGCTCACCGCCGCACCGACCCTGCCGTGCTACATGCAGGCCTCGCTTGCAGCGCAGTCCTAGCCCAGCCCCTGCCCGCGCCCGGGCCTTCCTGGGAGAAGGCTCAGGAGCCTGGAGGAGGCAGGTGGATGTGCAGACGCACGTGCAGGTGCCCCAGGGATTCCCTCCTACTGTGCTGGGCAGGGGTCTCTGCTCCCCCGCTTAAGTGTGCTGCAGGGGCCCGAGTCTGCCCAGGGTGCTGTCTCGGCCACGGGGCGTTCGCCTGCCTTGGCTGCTGCCCAGCCTTCCTGTGGGTTCAGGGGTCCTCTCGCTTCTGGAAACTCGGGTTGGCTGGTTTCCATGGTCAGCCCGGGCCACCCCTAGCCACATGCAGCACCTTGGTTGGGAACGCTTCCCTTAGTGTCAGGACTTCCTGGACAGGGGCCAGACCTGGGGACCCCTGAACTGGGTGAGCACTCCCAGCTGTCACAGGGCATGTCCACTTGACGGCGACCCTCATTTGGGAAGGAGGAGCCCTGTGTGGCTGGCTGCGGGGCATCTGCTAAGCCGGCTGAGAGCCCCAGAGGACACCTCAACTCTCCCCTTCCTGGATGCTCCCAAGAATCCAGGAATATCTCATAGCATCGTTCAGTTTTTGAAATGGAAAGCAATTCAAGTTGATTTTGTTTGTGGACCTTTTGGGGAACTTGAGGACACTCCTGGGAGTGGTGGAGAAGTACCCTGCCCAGAGGGCCGTAAACATGGTCCACAGCTTTGAGGCGGGAGCCTGGGTACTGGGGTTTTGTTGTGTGTCTGGTTTGTTCCCTCTCCGGGTCCTGAAGCCAGGTCTTTTCAGGACTGTGGAAAGTTGAAGGCAGCGAGCAGGTGGCTCAGGTTTAGCCGTCGTTGTGTCCCTGAAAGCAGATTCGAGGACGTTTGGGGACTGCTGCAGTGCTCCCTCGTGGTAGAGCCGCATGGGGTTGGGGATCTTGTTACCATTTCCAGGGGGGAAGAAACTGCAGGGCCCCAGCTCTCACATGGGCGGCCGGGAGCTCTCACCCTCACTCCTGGGTCCGGGGACACACCCGGAGCTGTTTGTCTTCAGGCCCCTCAGGCCCCAGGGGCAGAATCTATTGTTTCCACTTAATGACTTGGGGTCACGCAAGAGGGTCTGTCTGCCCCCTTTCCCATGCACATGTGTGCACATGCCTAGCCCCCGCATCAGAGAGACCAGGGGGCTCTCCAGGAGCTTGTTGGTGTGGGGAGCCAGGCCAGACCCTGAGTGGCCTCCCAGGTGTGGGGGGCAACAGGGAAGCGGCCTCTTGCCATCACAGCCGTGATCTGACAGCCAGGTGGGAGGCCCAGGGGCAGCTCTGGCCCCACTGGACATGCTCGCAGCAACAGAGCCGGGGGGCACAGGGTGGGCACAGGGTCTGGAGCCTGCCCATGCCCTTGGGGTGCACGCTCTGTGGGAGAGTCCAGCTTGAGGACAGACATGTTTGTTCTTGGGTGATGTGCTCTTGTGGGGAGCAGGTGGATGGAAGGAGAATAGGATTTGGATTTTGACAGGGTGAGTCTGAGGTTCTGTGGGACAAACAAGCAGAAATGTCCAGTCCATGTTTGGTACCTGGGTCTGGAACTCAAGAGGGAGGTTGGGGCAGAAGTGTGGATTTGGGGTCAACTTGGGAGCACCTGCACCCAGCAAGAGCCTCACCTCTGAGCAGTGGGTGCAGAAGGGCACCCAGCGAGCTCTGCTGAAGGACCATGGGTGAGAGAGGACCCAGGACTCAGTGGTAACTAGTACCTTCCGCTTCTTCAAACAGGATGAAGAGGAGATGGAGGAAGCAGCCAATCAGAAGCTTGCTCTGCAAAAGGCCAAAGAAGTGGCAGAAGTCAGCCCCATGTCTGCCGCCAACATCTCCATCGCCGCGTAAGGTCCTGGGGTGGGGTGGGGACAGGGGCTGTTGCAGGGTCCTGGGCCTGGGTGCTCACCACAGCACCCCTTCTGGAGGCTTCTTCAATGGCCTTGGCTGGAGCTTATTAGGACACAGCCCTTCCCCAGGAGCTGTGAACCCAGAGAGCAGCTGGGAAGAGGGGGGCGCTGAGCCAAGCACCGTTCTCCCAGGGCTGGGCGAGGCAGTGTCGTGTCTCATGCCCGCCTGGGTGGGCTGTCATGGGTCTCAGCTCCCAGGTAGCCTCAGGGGCTGGGGCAAGGCCAAGTGGCATGCACAGTGGGGCAGAGCCAGCCTTGGGGCTTTCCTTCTGATGGAGCACGGCTGTCCTGTACAGCGTGAGTTAGAGGCGGGGTCTGTCTTATACGTGGTCTGCAGTATGTTTGGTGACCCAGGGGATTGTAGGTGGTGTCTTGGTGCCCAAGCGTCTTACTACAACTCCCAAAAGTGTCTTTGCAAGATTCTGGTGTCAGGACAGATGGGCGACAAGGACGGGTGAGGGCGGGCGGGGGCTGCCTGGGACAGAGCCCTGGGCACTGGTGTCCCGCAGAGGACAGGTGTGTGTCAGTGTTCGGGATTTTGGTGTTGAGCAGAGCTCCCAGCCCAGTGCTGAGGGCCATGGTGAACTGGGGGAGTCAGCCTGGGGAGAGGAGGCAGGAAGATCTGGCCCAGAGCCCCGTTACCTCCTGGAGTTTGCTTTCTGGGCCAGGCCTGCTCCAGCCTGCCTTGCTTTCCATGTGGACCCTTGGCCAGGGCTATAACTTTTGTGCTGGGAGCATGTGTGCAGTGTGTATACACTGCTGAGTGTGCATGATGGCACGTGCATGTATGTTGGGGTCTGGGACACGTGTGCCTGTGGCATGTGCTGAGAGTATGTGTGTGTGTATGTGTGTGTGTCTGTGCATGTGTGCATGTGTGTGAAGGCCCTGTTCTTGCTGTAGTCCCAGGAGAGGGCCTGTCTTTTGGGGTGTTTGCAGAGGACCACAGCCCTGCTTCTAGGCCAAGCAGAAAGCACTGGCCTTTGGAGAAGCAGCTGGAGGAGGTAGCAGCTCCTGGGGTGGGGCAGGCCGGCACGGGAGGGCTGCCGGAGAGCTGGCCTGGACTCGTCGGTGGTGGCAGGCACACTGCTTGGTTGTTGAGTTGTTGAGGTGGTTAGTTGGCCATTTTGATTATTTGGTTGGTTAGTTACTTAGTTCAATTTGGTGACTTGCTCCTGGGGTTGCTGCTCACCTCGGCCCCCCCTGCACTGTGAGCATCGAGAGCTGGCGTGTGTGGTGGGGAGAGTGCAGGCCAGCGAGACTCCACGTGAGCCGCTAGGGTCTTGGCCTGGCCTTGGCCTCGCTGCCATTCCAGAGCGGGCCTCTGTCCCGTGACCGCGAGCCCACTTCCACTGGCCTGAGACCCCTGAGAGGAGAGGCCGGGGCCCCAGTGCAGAGCTGAGGGACCAGGTGGCTGTACCCTCCCTGGCCTTCTTCCCTGCTCTCGTCGAGAGGCCACCATCGGGGACCAGGGGCCCCGGCCCAAAAGACGCTAGCCATTGGCTTTATCGCTTCCTGAGCTCCTCGGTGGGGAAAAGGCTTTTCTCCTAGGAGTGGCTCCTGGGGGCCTGTAGGAGCTCGGCATCCAGCACCGTGTCCCAGGAGCCAGACTTGTCAGTGTCACCGCCCTCCCGTGTGGGAAGGGACCCCCATCGTGCCCCTCCCAGGACCAGCTGTGGGTCCCACGCCCTGCCCGGAAGGTGGCTCTGAGGCCTCCCTTCTCTGTGGGGAGTCCCAGCCCACCACTGCCCAGTGTGGTGCTGAGAGAGGCCGGCCCCGGTGTCTGGGCAGAGGCTGCAGCGCAGCCCTCCGTGTCTGGCCTCGGTCCACCCCTGCTCCCCAAACCCCTCTCTCCTGCCCCCCCGGCGACTCCGGTCAGTCAGGACCAGCCACTCCCCGGCCTGTCCCTGCTTGTCAGGGCAAGCTGCCCGGCCCCCTGGCCCTGCCCCTGCCCCTGGACGCTGTGTGGTTGTGGGACGGACGGGCAGATGCTCTGTGCAGCCTCCAGCGCAGGGAGGACCTGGTGTTTGAGAGGCAGGAGTCAGGGCCCGGGGGCGCCCAGGAGACGCAGCTCTGGCAGGAAGCCCATCGGGTGGCCTGGCCTTCGGAGGCTGCTGTGGCCCCGTGATCCTGAACCCCCTGCGGTTTGCAGCCACCTCAGCGCCTGGGAGGGGGTTGCCGGGCTCGATGTCTCTTCCTGGTTCTGTCACCCTAACCTCTGTGCACACACACGCACACAGTCTGCTCCACAAACACACAGACATGCAGTCTCACACCCATGACACACACCGACACTTCTTTACACACTCACATTCCCTCATACAGCCGCAGCTCCCTCACACACTCACAACTCACTCATTCTCACACACCCACACTCAGTTTGTACTCTCACTCATACATACACACACTGCCTCACACTCAGCACACTCACCCCACACATACCCTCACACCCTCACACACACGCACACACGCACACCCAGGGCCTATGGGCAGGTGAGCTGCTTCGAGCTCCTCACAAATGCACACAGCCCTTGGCCTTGAGAAGGAGCTTGAAACCCACCTACCTGGTCCTCAACCAGGGGTGCCGAAGTGATGAGAAGTGACTGTAGAGAGATCTTTTGTTTCTGTCGATCTTGGAAAAGCTTCCAGAAACTCACTTGTAAGTGGCGGGAGGTATACCCAAAGGGAAAGTGGGTTTGTGATGAGCCTGATTTGCCTCTGGGGGTTGTCAGAGGGAGCCCCGAGCAGCTGATTCAGCGCCCTGAGGAGCAGAGCGGGGAGAGGGAGGTCCGGCAGCAGGGCAGCAACGTCCCTCAGGTAAGGACCCCGCGAAGGCCTGAGGAGTCTGCAGAGGGGCCAGGCAGTCTCGGCCCTCAGCAGGCAGCACCCCGGCCTCGTGTGGGAGGATCCCTGGGGCTGCAGGGGAAGCTGTGCTGGCTGTTTGGAAACCTCTGTGGCCATTCAAGCAGCATCGTATGCCGGACTGGGGGGACAGGCCCCTGTAGGTTCACTTGCTGGCTCGGTCGGACCTCTCTGCGCAGGTGGAGAAAGAAGCCGCTGCGCTTCCCTTCTGCACGTCCTGGCCTGACGGACGCGCCCTGCATCCTGTGCCCTGGCCCAGCATGGCGCACGGTGTCTCGTGTCTCTAGTACTGCCTCTCTGTCTTCTCACTGTGCTCTGTTTTGTTTTTCGCATGTGCAGTTTTGTAAAGCAAACTCGAGGTACTGTATCTCGCAGCTCATCCGTCTCCAGTGTGAACTCACCGTGAGTTGCTCTGCTGCGATGTCCCAGCTGTGGCTTCATGAACACAATGCAAACTCCTCCCCTCACCCTGACTCATCCGCTTCCGGGGGCAGCTCCTGGGCAGCCTCTCTGTGGCCCGGGCGGGGGGAACGGCAGGCCACCCTTCACACGCCCTGGCACCCCAAAGCTCACCGGCTCAGCCCCTCCTCCTCTCTCGCTCCTGCTGTCTGTCCTCCTGTCTGCTGTCTGTCCATATCCCATCACCTGTGTCTTGAGCACGTCTGCCTCTCCTGAGTTCACTGCTCAGCTGCCACTGGCCTCCTCTCTCCTTGGTCCGCGTGGAGTCAGGGCCTCTGCTCGTCTAGCTGAGGGCCCTCGGCAGGCAGGGGTGGCAGACAGCAGTGGCCAGGGGCTCACCGAGGACACCTGTGGACCCCCCCTCCTTGGCTGCACCTTGGTCCTCAGAAGCCTTTGCTTTAGCAGAGTGGAGCTGCTGGGCAACCATGAGGCCAGCGCTGCACCAACCAGGACCCGAGGTGGAGCCAGAGAAGGCCCTGGGGTACCCTCCCGGGGGTGACCCCAGCCTGGCTGGCTGCCTGCTGGGCCACTCCTCTGGGATAACTGCTCCCAGGCAGCTCGACCCCAGGGGCTGACTGCTTAGGAGGAGGCCAGATGCTCAGGTGAGGCATCCCCAAAGTGGCTGGGGAGTCAGGGGGCTGGCAGAGGGGCCAGGGGCCCTCCCTGTGTCCTGCAGAGTTGGGCAGCCAGGCCTCGCCATGAGCAGTTGGAACTGTTGGCTGTCGGGGCGTGGGTGCCTCACAGGGTCAGAAACCACGTTGGATCCTGAATCACTGACTCACACGAAGGAGTGGGACA
>PVKY010001100.1:0-35317 GCA_004027775.1 Bradypus variegatus | reverse complement strand
ATTTCCCCATGGGAGAGAAGTGACTGCATTGGCCAGGACACTGCAGGCTTCAGGACAGGTTGTAGCTGAAAGTGGGCTGTGGGTCAGGGGGCAGTGTGAATACCTGGAAGCATTATCATGAGAGCTAGACTGTGTAAAAGGCTTGGTCTGGCTAAGGTGAGGACAGGTGGGCTGGTGGGTGGGCAGGAGGCGAGGGCAGGGGCTAGGCTGGGGAAGAAGGAAGAGGCCAGGTGCCCTTGCTTGAAAATCTGGGGGATATAGAAAGCTCATTCCCACGCACCCACCCACAGAAAGCTGATTCCCAGCCCTGAACTGCTCTTCTATTCACCCCTCTCAACCCTGCAGATATTGGAGCCCAGGCTTCCTTGGCCCTGCTCTCCCAGGAGGCCATGCTCAGAGCCCAGCCCATGGTCACACTTGGAGGACTGGACAGCATCCTGGGACAGACCTGAGAGTTCCAGCATGGACACAGCAGTTGCTGTGGGGGCTGGTCTGGCCCACAGGGACAGCTATGTTGGGGAGGAAACTGAAGCGGCTGGTTGACAAGGTCTATAACCTGCATCTACAGCTGCTGGGGCTCCTGATCAAAACTGGAGTGGTGGGTGGATCACTAGGGGTGGGGAGGAGGAGGTGGAGGAGGGTGAAGACTCTAGTAGGTGTAGCCTGGTTGTAGGACAACAGGGGCTCTGTTATGTGCACTCCTCACTTGGTTGCCCATCTCATTTATAGGAATATTGGGCTTGGGGACCTGGGCTGGCCTGTATTCTTGCTTGTTCATTTGCCAGTGGGCTCTGATTGCCTCCCACAACTCCTCCCACAGCCTGGACATAGCAGTCACAGCCTTGAAGTGGCATCAGCAAGTGGTAGAGAGCCATGGGGGCCATGGGTGTGAACCATGGATGGAGTCACAGGGGACCATGGCTTGGCCACAGGGTGGCAGGAGACACATTCCATATATCCACCCCCACTAGCTGCAGCAAATCCAGGCAATAGCAAGCTGCACAGGAACCCTGGCCCAGGAGATGTGGTGTCGTGCAAGGGGGCCCTAGGGTGTGGCTGTCATGGCCCATGTGTAATCAACCGTGCAGACTATCCAGTACTTTCTCACAGGTATGTCTGCTTGTCACATGTCTGTCCACAGCTGAGGGCAGGGGAGGTGGGCATCCAGGATAATACCATAGTACTCCTTCCAGAAAGAAGAACACTCATAAGGGTTTACCAAAGTCAGTTGGGAGCACTGGTGTGCTGGGGGTCAAGGGGAATTATTTGTCACATTTGCCAATTTCCATGGTGTAAATAGTCCCACTATGGCTGATTTCAGTCTACCTGCCAATTAACAACTGATTTGAAAAATTAACAAATGGCTCTTGCAAGCCTCCAGCATACCACTGGGTAGGTGGGTGACAAGCAGGGTTCAGGACCAAGGACCCTAATCTCCTTTCCCACAGATGTAGGTACAGATGTTGTGAGTGTGGACTAGTGGCCTCGTGTGGGCTTGCCATTCCCCTACCCAAGGCAAGGTAGCAGGCGTTGCCCTCGTGTTGGATCAGATCCAGGGTGTCCTTCCAACACCACACACCATGGGTTGGGGGCTTTCCAGAGCTGAAGGTGTCTCACATGAGGCTCAGCAGAGCAGGTGAGGAGCCAGGAGCCTGGAAGTGGAGGTCACAGTGTGGGGATAGAAGGGATGCTGATTGAGTGTCTGTGCCCTTCAGGGAAGACACAGCCAAGGCCCAGGACCAAGTGCTGGATGTTTGGGGGCACTGGCTGAGGTGGGAACTCATACAGGGACTGCAGAGCAAGGGCTGTGGATAGCAAAGCAGGCACTTCAAGGCCTGGAGGCCAGTATACAGGAGGTGAAACTCCATCTGTACCCTCAGCTCCCTCACACCTCTTGCTCAATGGCTACGGTGATCCCCTTTTCCCCCTCAGATCCTTGATCCACTATGATGCCATGGTACTTCAGAGTACTCTGACCATGCTAACACTCAACCTAGTTGCTACCCTGCTGGGTCCTCCTAGTGACCCCCTGTCCTTTGCCCTAGGTGGCAGGACACCTGGTTCAGATGGTACTGGCAGTGGATATGCCTCCAGGCCTGGGGCATCTGTTCAGTGCAGCCGAGGCCCTCAGGATGCTTTGGCTTTGAGTCAGCAGCAGGTCCAGGAGGCAGAAGAATGGGCAGCATAGGCCATGGGTGTAGCTGGTGGCCTGAGTAAGGTGAGGTGGGGACAATGAGCCTTGGGGTCTCAGGGACCCCTCTAGAGCAGTGGGAGGTAAGGCTTAGGTTGGGCCTGGACTGAGCTGGGCTGAGGCAGGATCTCAGTTCCAAACTCCCTTGCCCCCAGGAACCCTGGGCAGAGACATATTTGGGACAGAAGGGTTTGGGTGGGGTGGGGTTTCAGGCCTCACCTCTCTGCTTCAGGAGGTGCAGTTGGCCTGGTTGAGTGTGGCAGATTTGCAAGACAGCACATATGGCCTGGTGGCCACACTGCAGGACACAGAAGATCTGGTGCAGCAGGTGCAGACCAAGACCCAGAAACTGCTAAATAAGGTATGTAGCAGCTGGAACCACCTGGAGGGTGTGTGGCTGGACAGTAGTGGGGGGATATGGATGGGGCAAGCACAGGGATGTGGTCAGGGCCAGGGCCAGGGTCAGATGGGAGAGTCAAGGTCAGAATAGGGATGGTGTGGGAGGGTCATGACTGGTTTCACATTGAGTTCCAACTCATCTAGAGAGCAGATTTGAGGTCAAAGTTAAGAACAGGGATCAGGTATTAATCAGGGTCAGGGCTGGTTTAAAGTTAAGGTGAGGGTCAGAGGTCAGGGCCAGGGTTCAGAGCCTGGCTCAAGTGGCATGATCCCCAGGGTTTGAGCACTGCCTGGTGTAGGACCAACAGGCTCTGAGTGAGAAGGCAACCATCCTGCAGGCCCTGAAGCAGCAGGCAGCAGAGCTGCTTGAGCACATGCGGCTGGGTGCCAATGCCTATGCCACCTGCTGACTGCCATTTATGGATGCTAGCAAGTGGGGACTTAGAACCACCTAGATGATTCAAAGTGATCGGAGTGACCCAGAAACCCCCTGTCTTTGAGAGACCAGAGACTCTACTGAGTGTCCGCTGACCCTGAGTGATTCCTGTGGTATGACCCTATGATTCCCACAGTGACCCCTTGACCTTGAGAAACCAGAGATTATGTAATTCCCTTTGTGACCCCATGAGGCCACCTAGTACTCCTGATCCTGATAAACCTTTTCTCTGAGTGACCTTCTAAAATTCTGAGTTTCCTCTAGTGTCTCTGAGCCCCCAGTGCTTACTACATAACTCCCAGAGTGACCGGCAACCCCTAATCCAGATGACTGGGGTAAGTGCCACCCCCACCTTCACCTACATGCGCTCCCCAATAAATCTCGATCACCCTGAGAAACTCCCAGCTTCTCCCCTGGGGGCTTTGCATGCCCCCAGCCCGGCCCCAGACAAAGCAGGCGCCGCCGCAGAGGTCACGAGTAACCCCGCCCAGCCCAAAACAGAGCTGTAGACTCCGAAGTCCCCGCGTTCCCAGGGGCCTGGGTGGGGCACGCGCCCACTGGCCGCGCGCATTCCAGGCCTGGACTTGGGCCCTCCCGGCGAGCCGGAAGGTCCGGAGTGGATTCATAGCCACAAGATCAGGATTCGCTCGCTGCTGCTCTGTTCTGGAGACGTCTGCCCAGCACCCATTTTCATGGGGCGGAACTGAGGCAGCTCTTCTCCTGCCTGCCGGAGTGACTATGTGAGGCGGATATCCCCGGGGTAGAGAGTAGCCTTTCCCCATCTCTCCCTCTATCCCCACCTTCTCCTATTCCTTGGACCATGCTAAAACTCCCCACAGCCCTGAAAAGGAGAGCTCGGCTCCCCTGTGCACACCCTCTCGCCTCCGTGGTGCTGGAGCCTTGGGACCGAATGCCGTGTTGACGATGACTTCCACGGCACCCATGACGCCGTAGACAAAGGCTAGGCTCCTTGGCCCGGAGTTAGAGTTCTCGAGGATCAGACCTTTCTCCTTTGGTCTTGCCATGCTCCTGACTTGGTGCATCCCTGTTGTGGTCTAATGTCCTGAACTCTCTACCTTCCTCTGGCCTCAGCACAGGTCTGGGGATGAGGGCACAATAAAGATTTGGGTGTGGGCTGACCGACTCTGGTTCCTGAAATAAGGGTCATTTCCAGAGCGTACATGTAGGGTGGGAGGGTTTCTGCATGGCGTTTCTTTTGCCCGCGATCCACTTCGCTCCGTGCTTTCCTTCCCACCGCACGTCCCAACTTTTCTGAAAGTCTCCGAACTCCAAGCTCCGGGACCGCTGGACAGACTGACAGACAGAAGGAGGGCCTAGAGGGGAACCGACCAAGGACCCATAAGGGCAGGGTCAGCACGGGGTCAGTAAGGGAGGGGTTGGACATCCACGGCTCCTAGACTCCTCATCACCCCTCATCTTGTTTCCCCGCTGCCCCTTCAGGATGGAGTGGGCCTCTGGGGAACACGGGAGGGCCTGGCGGGTACAGCGTGCACACCGGAAGCCTGGACTGGACCTGCTGCTGAGTGGTGAGGGGGTCTGCTGAGGGTTGAGGGTTTTGAGATGTGGGGGGTGGGTCCTGGGATGACCTCCCTGCCCTGGGGCATGTGGGGTGGGACCACCCAGTAGAAGCATAGCAGAACTGGCTGCCCTGCTGCCCCCAGTGCTGGCTGCTACCTTGGCCCAGGTCCTGGCCTTGACCCCAGATATGCCAGGCTGCTCAAGGGGAAGCTGTTACCCAGCCACTGGAGACCTGCTCGTGGGTCGTGCAGACAGACTGACTGCCTCATCCACCTGCGGCCTGCGCGGACCCCAGCCCTACTGCATTGTCAGTCACCTGCAGGTGCGGCTGGGGGTGAGAATGTGGTGCCTGTTCAGAGCAAACTGGCACTTGGTAAGAAACTGACCCTGACCCTGAACCAACCCAGGATGAGAAGAAGTGCTTCCTATGTGACTCCCAGCGCCCATTCTCTGCTCGTGACAACCCTCAGAGCCATCGTATCCAGAATGTTGTCACCAGCTTTGCACCACAGCGCCGGGCAGCCTGGTGGCAGTCAGAGAATGGTGAGGTTGTGGGTGGGGCATGAGGTAAGCAGGGCTGCCTGCCTGTAGCCTCAAGTCCCTGACCTCTAGTTCCTAACCTAGGTGTCCCTGTGGTCACCATCCAGCTGGACCTGGAGGCTGAGTTCCATTTCACACACCTAATTATGACCTTCAAGGTGCTTGCATGTCTGGGAGCCTGCCTGAATCACCCTGCTTGGCTCCCCATTGCCCCTGGATAGAGCTCTTAACTCCTGAGCACAGCCTCCTTGAACTCCTCATGAGCTGTGCTCTTGCTGCATGGAAATTTCCTTCATCCTCTGACCTTCTGTGGCCCTACATCTTCAGGTCTTTGTACATGCTGTTCTGCTGTCCCAATCTATGGGCCCCATGACCCCTGAGCCTTCCCACTAGAGGTGGCTCCCTTTCCTGGTCATTGCCTGTCTTCCAATGTTTACCCCCACCTGTCTGTGAGCTGCCTGAAGGCAAGGCCATGCTGGGTAGGGCTTAGGTCCTAGTAGCCACTGATAAGCCATGCCCCCCACCCAGACATTTCGCCCTGCTGCCATGTTGGTGGAGCGTTCGGCAGACTTTGGCCGCACCTGGCATGTGTACCGATACTTCTCCTATGACTGTGGGGCTGACTTCCCAGGAGTCCCACTGGCCCCTCCACGGCACTGGGATGATGTGGTCTGTGAGTCCCGTTACTCAGAGATTGAGCCATCCACTGAAGGCGAGGTGAGAGCTGGGACCTGTGCTAGGGTGAGGGTGGGGATGATGGGCCTGAGGCAGGGTAGAATGTCTTTGTGGACTTCCTGCCACTCTAGGTCATCTACCGTGTGCTGGATCCTGCCATCCCTATCCCAGACCCCTACAGCCCACGGATCCAGAGTGAGTGCTCCACCCTTCGAGCCTGGCATACTCCCAGCATTCAGCTGCTGGCTATTTGGGGCCTTAGTAGCTATTTTGGGTGCTTCCTTAGTGCAGGTGCCAAGCCCAGTTTAGCTTGTATGACAGTAGACAGGAGGTCTCCCAAGGTGACCTTGGCAACTGTAGCCCCTGGGAGGGGAAGGGGCTGCAAGCCTGGCCAGCTGGTCACCAGCCTCTCCTATCGCTTCAGATCTTCTGAAGATCACCAATCTACGGGTGAACTTGACTCGGCTGCACACACTGGGGGACAACCTGCTTGACCCACGGCGGGAGATCCGTGAGAAGTACTATTATGCCCTCTATGAGTTGGTCGTGCGTGGCAACTGCTTCTGCTATGGACATGCCTCACAGTGTGCACCCGCCCCAGGGGCACTAGCCCATGCTGAGGGCATGGTAAGGGGCTTCAGCCAGCTTGGGTAGGGCTGGGGGCAGGGGCAGGCATGGTTGAACAGTGCTGATCACCTGTCTGCCTACCCTCCTAGGTTCATGGGGCATGCATCTGCAAGCACAACACTCGTGGCCTCAATTGTGAGCAGTGCCAGGATTTCTATCATGACCTGCCCTGGCATCCAGCTGAGGACAGCCATAGTCATGCCTGCAGGAGTGAGTGAGACCTCAGCCCCCACAGCCCTAGAACTCTGTGGCTTGGCTGTACCCTAGGTAGAACCTAGAGCTGCTTGATTAAGCCCCTAAGGCCCAGGATATGTCTGCAGGGTGTCCAGGCTTCAAGGCCCCTGGGAACCCCTTCAGCCCCCTCCACAATCTGCCCTGGGTGATGCTAAGCTCCCACTCACAAATTCTGACCTGTGACAGGTACCTAAGATAGCACTGAGGGCCATGATGTCTCTCCCTCTTGGGACCTGGACCTCAGTTGGCCTTTGCCCTTCCTCTCTTCCCTCCAGAGTGCGAGTGCCATGGGCACTCCCACAGCTGCCACTTCGACATGGCCATGTACCTAGCATCTGGTAATGTGAGTGGAGGCGTCTGTGATGCATGTCAGCACAACACAGCTGGACGCCACTGTGATTTCTGCCGGCCCTTTTTCTATCGTGACCCAACTAAGGACCTGCGGGACCCTGCCGTGTGCCGATGTGATGCAGGGACTGGTCATGGGGGAGGACAGGCTGAGCCTGGGTGGGAGCTAGAGAGCCAGACTGTAGTCCAGGTTACAAGGAATTAAGGTGGGAGGTTCAGGGTGAAGCCAGACTTGGGATGCAGGGTGAGGGATTTGGAGAGAACGGGGGCTGGGCCAGTTGGGAAAGGGTGACCCTGCACTTCCCTTCTACCCCAGCCTGTGATTGCGACCCCATGGGTACCCAAGATGGCGGTCGCTGTGATCCCCATGATGACCCTGCACTGGGGCTGGTCTCAGGCCAGTGTCGCTGCAAAGAGCATGTGGTGGGTGCTCGCTGCCAGCAATGCCGTGATGGCTTCTTTGGACTCAGTGCCACTGACCCTCGAGGCTGCCAGCGTATGTGCCTCCTGCCCTAACTCTTGTGCTGACCTTTAATCCTTGACCTCTTACTGTTGACCAGCCTGCCATAGCTCACCAAAGTGCTGGTGGTTCTTCCTGCAGAGTGTCAGTGTGATACACGGGGCACAGTGCCTGGAGGCACCCTTTGCGACCCTGATAATGGAACCTGTTTCTGCAAGCGTCTAGTGATTGGACGTGGCTGTGACCACTGCCTGGTGAGACTGGAGGGGGGTCTTGGGGTCCTGGACTTGTACTCAGAACACAGAACTGAGGGGTAGTGTCCATGCCCCAGTGAGATGGTGCGGAGGGCTTGGGATAGAGTTCTCTCTGAGAGGCCTCAAGTCAGGGAGGCCAACTGTAGGGGCTAGTAATTTGGGGCCATGTTTTCACCAAGGGGTGCTAGAGGCTGAAAATCTCCGTTGAGGTGCCTACTGGGTGGCGAAGGGGTCTGTTTCTGGGCCCCAGCAACTCCCTCTCTCGCAGCCTGGCCACTGGGGTCTGAGCCACGACCTGCTCGGCTGCCGCCCGTGTGACTGCGACGTGGGTGGTGCCCTGGATCCCCAGTGAGTGCTGTTTAGGACAGGGAAAGGGAGGGTGAAGAGCCTGGCGGTGAGGGGAGGGGGCCATTCTCAAATAACTGCGGTGCCCCCCAGTTGCGACGAGGCCACGGGTCAGTGCCGCTGCCGCCAGAACATGGTCGGGCGACGCTGTGAGCAGGTGCAGCCGGGCTTCTTCCGGCCCTTCCTGGACTACCTTACTTGGGAGGCCGAGGACGCCCGAGGACAGGTGCGGCGAGACTGTGGCGGGGGTTATGGACGGGGCCTTGTTGGGGTAGGATGGAGTGTCCGGCCTTAGGCGGGGCCTTGGCGGGAGTACTGGAGTTTGGAGTGGGGCCTTGGAGGGACAGTGGGGATCTGGGGCCCGGCTGTGGCAAAAGAGGCGGGCTTAAGCAGGAGGGGCATGGACTGGGCGGGGTTTTGAGGGGACGGCTGGAGTTTGGAGGCGGGGCCAGGATAGAAGATACCATGTTTCGCCTGGGCTGTCTCGCCTCCCAGAGACCGCTTGACTTGGTGGAACGGGTGGCGACCCCAGGGGGATCTCCTTCCTGGACGGGCCCTGGGTTTGTGCGGCTGCGAGAAGGCCAGACACTTGAATTCTTGGTGGCCTCTGTGCCGCGGGCCATGGACTATGATCTGTTGCTGCGCTTGGAGCCCCAGGTCAGACCCTATAACACCTGACCCTGAGCTGAACTTCTGCATGGTGTGTGTATGTGCCTTCTTCATCATCCCAGCCCGTCCTCTGTCTCCCCTTCAGGTGCCTGAACAGTGGGCAGAGATAGAACTGACTGTGCAGCGCCCACAGCCTGTGTCACCCAGCAGCATGTGTGGGCACGTGCTGCCTGAGGATGACCGCATCAGAGGAACTCTGCAACCAGACGCCAGGTGAGGGCACTGACAGTAGCACCCACAATAGTGTGTGTGTGTGTGTGTGTGTGTGTGTGTGTGTGTGTGTGTAGAGGTGGGTCATTCCTAAGTTTCCTACAGGATGCCTGGAAGATCCCACTGCTAACTGCTAGCTTGGACATCCCACACTGAGCTCATCCATTCATCTGTTCCTTCTTTCATTCACGGAATGCTTCCTCAGGAGTGCTGATTGCCAGGCACTGTTGGGCATGACACTGGGTCAGGAAGGAAGTAGACAGAATGAGGTCTCCTCTTTTGGGAGTCTAAGGGCCAGACTCCAAGACAGGAATTAGTGGGAAACCATCCATTGTCACCATAGGGAGTGCCCATGTTGGAGGGATGGTAAGGGTTAGACAGCACAGAGCTCTGACAGCCAATCCTGGAAGTGGGATTTTCTTCTTAGTAGGCCAGTCTTGGGGAGGGGAGGAGCATCAGAGCAGTTTGAGTAAGGATGTGACTAGTCTGACTAATATCTTTACATTTTGGATAGTGTTTACTTCAGGTATCATTTTTCATCACTTCTTTTTTATTTTTTTGTCATGTAAATAAACATACACAGAAGCAGAGAGAATAGTATACTGAACCTGGCTGTCCCCATTATATACATTTTGCCAAATGTGACTTGCGATTAACAAAAATCCCTCTAGCTGCTAAGTGGAGAATAGACTTAAAGGGGTCTAGAGGCTATTGAATTGGCCAGGTGACAGTGATTTGGGTAGAGGTAAAGGAGTGGAGGTGTTGAGCATGGAGAATTTTCCAGAGGGTTCTAGAGGCAGAGCTGATATACTTAGATCTGTGGGGAAGGAAGAAGATGGAAAATTTTCCCTGAGCATGTGGATAGGGGTGGGTTCCTTTACTGAGATGGGGGCCTGGGAAAGAGAAAGTACTGAGATGTTTAGACATTCAGGGGGATAAGGCCAGTGAGTGGTTGGATTTCTATGTCTGGAACTCCTGGGAGAGGTCAAATTAGAGATGTAAATTTGGAACTTCTCACTAAAAGGGGAGGCCTGGAGGAAATAACCAGAGAAAGGAAGGGAAACCAGAACCAAGCTCTGGAGCACTCTAGTTTTAGAGGCCAGTAGAGAAGGAGGAGCTAGGGGGATGGGTAGGGTCCCAGAAGCTAAGAGAAAAGAGTATATCTCAAGAAGGAAGGTGTACTGATCTCATTACATGTTGTTGAATGCACAGTCAGATAAGAATAAAACAGTGGCTGCTGGGTTTGGCCAGATCAAGGTCATTGATGACCTTGGCACAGGCTGTCTCTGTGGCATGTTGGTGTGATGAGGCAGAAGCTGTGCTGGAGTGGGAGGCTAGAGAGTGGAGTCAGTGGCAAAAGTTGTCACTTTTTAGGAATTTCTTGGGCAGGAGAGCAAAGACGGGGTGGAAGCTAGAGGAAGACTCAAGGGATCATGGGAGGATTTGGCAGGGGGCAGAGAATAAAAGAACGCCAGCATGGGTTTTCAGGCTAAAGGAATAACCCAGGGGAGAGGGAGAGAGAAGGGTGGTGGCCAAGACTCCTCGAAGAGGAGCCAAGGTTGTCATTGAGGTCAGAGTCAAAGTGGTTGTTGAGAAGAAATGGCAAGTACCTGTGCTAAGGAAATAGTATGAAGTTGCCAGGCTGTATGGAGTGTTTCCAGTGAGATAGGTCTGCACAGGTTTATAATTCCAGTAAGCCATGATTATGAGAGTCTCCTGTATAGGTAGATGTTTTGTAGGGCTGCACAGCTGTCTGTTGGCCCATCCCAGCTCAGCCCAGTGCTGCCCTAGTCTCTGCTGTGGCTGATGGATTGGGAGGTATACCTGGGGTGGGAGAAGCCGCAGATGGTGGATACAGGGACTCTGAGTTACCCTCCATATCTCCCCCCACTTCTCCCCAGGTACATGGTGCTTCCTAGTCCTGTCTGCCTTGAGCCTGGCATTTCCTACAAGCTAATTCTGGAGCTTGTGCGAGCAGGAGGAAGCACCCAGCCTGGGACCTTCTACTCTGGACCTGGCCTGCTCATTGACTCGGTGAACAATCTCCTCTTCCCCACACCAACTAAAGCGGCAGAGCCTGGGGAGTGGGGGTTGTGGTGATGGCTGGGTAGAAGGGGTCCACGACAGAAGAGGCAGGCCCATGGTGGTGCCGGGATGGAACAGTCTGTGGCAGTGCTGAGGTAAGTCTTGTGGCATTACCAGTGTAGTTCCTGGGTCTGCACTTCACTCTTCCTTGCTTATCCTTCCAGTTGGTGCTGTTGCCCCGTGTCCTGGTGCTGGAAATGTTTAGTGGGGGTGATGCTGCTGCCTTGGAGCGCCGCGCCACCTTTGAACACTACCGCTGTCACGAGGAGGGTCTGGTGCCCAGCAAGACTCCCCCCTCTGAGACCTGTGCCCCCCTCCTCATCAGCCTATCCACCCTGCTCTATAACGGAGCCCTGCGTGAGTGTCTGTGGCATGGGTGGGCAGGGCAGAGGTGAAGGCCTAGCCTGACCTGCTCCCTGCCTACCCCCAGCCTGTCAGTGTGACCCCCAGGGCTCAGTGAGTTCTGAGTGCCATCCCCATGGTGGTCAGTGCCTGTGCAAACCTGGAGTGGCGGGGCGCCACTGTGACCTCTGTGCCCCTGGCTACTATGGCTTTGGCCCCATGGGCTGTCGAGGTAACTGCCTGCCCCTTATTCCCCCCTACTGTTCTCACTCCTTCCCAATATTCTTCTTCCTCCCCACTCTGGTTGTGCTCCTTCCTCAATCTAACTCTGCCTTGGGCCCCCTACTCTCAGCCCTGCATCACTTGCAGTTCCCTTCCATTCCCTTACCTTCCTACCCTGACCCCAACTAGCCTGCCCACAAACCCCTTCTCCAGCTCAGCCTCTAACCTGTTCCCAGCCTGCCAGTGCAGCCCTGAGGGGGCACTTAGAGGCCTATGTGAAGGGACCAGTGGGCAGTGCCCCTGCCGAACTGGTGCTTTTGGTCTTCGCTGTGACCGCTGCCGACGTGGCCAGTGGGGCTTCCCTAGCTGCCGACCCTGTGTCTGCAATGGGCATGCAGATGAATGTGACACCCACACAGGAACTTGCCTGGGATGCCGTGATCACACGGGGGGTGAGCACTGTGAAAGGTGAGCCTGGAACAGCTACAAGTGTGTTGATGGGTGGGATAGGCCACCCAGAGATGACACATCTCTTCCTGTCCCTCCCTGTAGATGCATTGCTGGCTTCCATGGGGACCCGCGACTGCCATATGGGGGCCAATGCCGGCCTTGTCCCTGCCCTGAAGGTCCTGGGAGCCAGCGGCACTTTGCCACTTCTTGCCACCGGGATGGGTACTCCCAGCAGGTTGTGTGTCACTGCAGGGCAGGCTACACAGGTGAGTAGGTAGAGTGGAGGTATGGGATCAGGGTGGCATGGCTGGGCAAAGTACTCATACTTTCCCCCTGACTATGGACAGGGCCACGGTGTGAAGCTTGTGCTCCTGGGTACTTTGGGGATCCATCGAGGCCAGGTGGCCAGTGCCAACTGTGTGAGTGCAGTGGGAACATTGACCCTGCGGACCCTGATGCCTGTGACCCCCGCACGGGGCAATGTCTGCGCTGCCTACACCACACAGAGGGGCCACACTGTGCCCATTGTAAGCCTGGCTTCTATGGGCAGGCCACCCGACAGAGCTGTCACCGTGAGTATAGGCATGGGAAGGGCTGGCCAGGGTGGGGCTCCACTGCTCGAGCTCCCCTTGACTAGAGTGCTCATCTTTTTGACACAGGCTGCACCTGCAACCTGTTGGGCACAGATCCGCAGCAGTGCTCATCCACTGATTGGTGCCACTGTGACCCAAGCAGTGGACAGTGCCCATGCCTCCCCAATGTCCAGGGCCTAAGCTGTGACCGCTGTGCCCCCCAATTCTGGAACCTCACCAGTGGTCATGGGTGCCAGCCCTGTGCCTGCCACCAAAGCCGGGCCACAGGCCCCACCTGCAATGAGGTATAGGATCTGCCCAACAGGTTCCTGGGTGGGTGGGTCCAGCTGTCTGCCTCAGGTCTTGAGGGTTCAGCCTCTGAAAAAGATTCTGACCCCCACCCTATTCCCATCCTAGTTCACAGGACAATGTCACTGCCGTGCTGGCTTTGGTGGGCAGACCTGTTCAGAGTGCCAGGAGCTCCACTGGGGAGACCCTGCATTGCAGTGCCGTGGTAAGAGAGCCAGTGGGGGCCAGGGTGAATGGGGAACTTTCCAGGATGCCCCATTGGGGCCTTAATTCTGTGGTCTGCCCTTTCCTGCAGCCTGTGACTGTGACCCTCGTGGAATAGACACACCTCAGTGTCACCATTCCACAGGCCACTGCAGCTGTCGCACTGGTGTGTCTGGTGTGCGCTGTGACCAGTGTGCCCGGGGCTTCTCGGGTGTCTTTCCTGCCTGTCATCCCTGCCATGCATGCTTCGGGGACTGGGACCGAGTGGTACAGGACTTGGCTGTCCGTACACGGCGCCTGGAACAGTGGGCACAGGAGCTGCAGCAGACAGGTGTGCTGGGCACCTTTGAGAGCAGCTTCAGGAACATGAAGGAGAAGCTGGACACTATACAGGGCATCGTGGGTGCCCGCAATACCTCAGCTGCTTCCATTGCACAGCTTGTGGAGGCCACAGAGGAGCTGCGGTACGGATGGGCCTAAGGTTATGTGGTAGGATGGGGCAGGAGCCCAAAGGAACAAGGCTGAAGTCTCTCTAAACACCTCTTACCCCCACAATCGGTGCAGGCATGAAATTGGGGAGGCCACTGAGCACCTGACCCAGCTAGAGGCAGAGATGACAGATGTGCAGGATGAGAACTTCAATGCCAACCATGCTCTAAGCAGGCTGGAACGGGATGGGCTTGCTCTTAATCTCACGCTGCGGCAGCTCAGTCAACATCTGGACCTGCTCAAGCATTCAAACTTCCTGGGTGAGTTACTGGCCAACTAGTTATGTTGACCAGGGTTGATCTCCACCTGATTGCCTACCTCTGCCCAACTTAGGTGCCTATGACAGCATCCGCCATGCCCACAGCCAGTCTGCAGAGGCAGAATGGCGTGCCAACAGCTCAGCCCTGGCAGTGCCCAGCCCTGTGAGCAGCTCAGCAGTTACCCGGCGATGGGCAGAAATGCTGATGGGTGCCCAGAGGGAGAACTTCAACCGCAAGCATGCGGCCAACCAGCAGGCACTGGATGAGCTTTCTGCCCGTACCCACACCCTGAGCCTGACAAGCACAAATGAACTGGTGAGGCACAAATCTGGGCTGAGGGAGGTGGGCATAGCTGTTCCTTCCACAGGGCCCTGACTTGCTCTGTGCCTGGCAGGTGTGTGGGGCTCCGGGAGATGCACCGTGTGCTACAAGCCCTTGTGGAGGTGCAGGCTGTCGGGATGAAGACGGGCAGCCTCGCTGTGGGGGCCTCAGCTGCCACGGGGCCGCAGCCACGGCAGACCTGGCACTGGGCCGGGCCAGGCACACTCAGGCAGAGCTGCAGCGGGCACTGGCAGAAGGTGGTAGCATCCTCAGCCAGGTGGCTGAGACCCGTCGGCAGGCAGGCGAGGCACAGCAGCAGGCACAGGCAGCCCTGGACAAGGCTAATGCTACCAGGGGACAGGTGGAACAGGCCAACCAGGAGCTGCGGCAAATTATCCAGAGCGTGAAGGATTTCCTAAGCCGTGAGCCCCCGATGTGGCCCAGGCCATAAATAGTTGTTTCCCTAATGTCTGTGTCTCTTTCCTTGGATTCACACATGGGCCTGAGGGCCTTACTGGACTTGTGTTAATGACCCCGTCTGGCCCCTTAGCCCTTGCTCATATGTGGTCCCCAAGTCCATGTTCTTGAGTCTGTGATCCAAGTATTGTCCCTGTCCTCCTGGTTATACCCTATGACTATTTGCAAACCCAAGTCCCATGTATGTTCCCTGAGTCCATGCTAGATAATCTCTCTCTAAGCCCTTGTCTTTGTCTCTACAGAGGAGGGAGCTGATCCTGATAGCATTGAGATGGTAGCCACCCGGGTGCTTGAGCTCTCCATCCCAGCCTCACCTGAGCAAATCCAGCACCTTGCAGGTGCAATTGCAGAGCGGGTCCGGAGCCTAGCAGATGTGGACACAATCCTGGCACGTACTGTAGGAGATGTGCGTCGTGCTGAGCAGCTACTGAAGGATGCACAACGGGCACGGTCTGATCCTGACCCTGGTCCCCCAACCCCTGACACCTCGTCCTGATACCTGCAGCCCCTGATTCCCTCTTTCTCCCAGGACCCAGGCTGAGGGTGAGAGACAGAAGGCGGAGACCGTGCAGGCAGCACTGGAGGAGGCCCGAAGGGCACAGGGTGCTGCCCAGGGTGCCATACAGGGGGCAGCAGTGAACACACAGAACACAGAGCAGACCTTGCACCAGGTGTGGCCTCCGTGGGACATTAGTGGGGCCAGGTTCTGGGCATGCCCTATGTATCTGTTTAACCCTGGGTGTCCCCCCTCCTTGTGGCAGGTGCAAGAAAGGGTGGCAGGTACAGAACAGGCTCTGAGCTCTGCAGGTGAGCGGGCTCAGCAACTAGATGCACTCCTGGAAGCTCTGAAACTGAAACGAGCAGGGAACAGTCTGGCAGCCTCTCAGGCTGAAGAAACAGCAGGCAGTGCCCAGGGTCGCACCCGGGAGGCTGAGCAGGTGAGTTGAGGGGGAGCCATCTGGTGGAGGTGGGGGAGGAGGCTGGGCCTCCATTGGGCCACCATGGTGACCCGCTCTCTACATCTGCAGCTCCTGCAGGGCCCACTGAATGACCAGTACCAGACAGTGAGGGCGCTGGCTGAACGCAAGGCACAGGGTCTGCTGGCTGCGCAGGTGCGGGCAGAGCAACTGCGGGATGAGGCTCAGGGCCTGTTGCAGGCCGCTCAAGACAAGCTGCAGCGGCTGCAGGGTGAGAAGCAGGGTGGGTGGGCTTATGAGAGGGTGTGTGAGGGGTGGGGTAGGGAAAGTTGTGGGAGTGGAACTTGCAGCTGAGATCTGCCTCTACTAGAGCTGGAGGGTACCTATGAAGAGAATGAGCGTGCTCTGGAAGGCAAGGCAGCCCAGCTGGACGGGCTGGAGGCCAGGATGCGCAACGTGCTTCAAGCCATCAACCTGCAGGTCCAGATCTACAATACCTGCCAGTGACCCCTGCCCAGGGTCTACCCCAGCACCTAGCCCCATCCCTCACGCAAACTGTGTCTGCATATGGAAGAGCTCCCAGCCGTGTAGGGCCCCCCAATAAACCGGCTGAACTCCTACAGCGCTGTCTAGACTCTGATTTGGGGCAGGCAGGGTCTCTGGGCCAAATCCTGGGGTTAACACCCGGCAGGGCCGAGGCGCCGGAGCCCCGCCCTCTCCGTTCATCCCGCCCCGGAGCTGTCTGTTGCCGCGTGCCCCGCTCCCGCCGGAAGTGCGTCACCAGCTCGGGGCTCCGCCTCTCGCGGCTGTAACTAGAAGTCGAAACAAAACAATCTGCTGAGACGGCGGCGGCAGCGCCGGGACGGGGGAGGGGCGCGCCGGAACCGGAACCGACCTGAAGCCGGAACCGGAACCGAGAGCGGGTTGCCAGGGCCCGAATAGGGCTGGCGGCGGTGGTTTAACTCGGTGAGTGGGGCTGGCCGCCACTCAGCCCCTGACCGGAGCAGGGAGGCCGTGGCGCGGGCTGGGGGCGGCCTCTTCAAGGTCACAGGCCTTGCCAGCCCGACCTCTCGGGCCCAGTGGCGTTTCGGGCCCACCGACACCAAGGGGACGTTACGCTACGCCCATGGCCGGCCTCCCGCCTCGGAGGGGACTGACGGCGAGACAGAGTGACTTCCTGGAGGAGGTGGTGGGGGCGGGCCCGGGGTTGGAAGGCCGAAGTTCGATGGCTGCCCGGCAGGGTCAGTATTCCGGCTTGGCCGTTTTAGGCCGACTCTGGTCCTCTGGCAGCTCTTTCCACGCCTCAGCGTCCACCGAGGATGGGTGAGGGATGCGCCCTTCGGCTGGGGCCTGGATAGGAGGATGCGGCAGATGTCCACCCCTGTGTTCCGGACCCGCAGGCATCATGATCCAGCCCCTCCAGCACCGCATTTGACATTTGACCCTTGAAAGAATCACACACACACACACACACACACACACACACACACACACACACACACTCTCTCTCTCTCTCTCTCTCTCTCCCCTTCCCTCCCCCGCTTCCGCCCCCCCCACTTTCTCTTTTTCTTTTTTGGGAATCCAGACCCCCTGTGCTGCTGCTGGCTCAGGCTAGGCTTCAGGTTGCTAGGGGTCCTGGAACCGTGGTTCAACCCCACTCCCATCTCAGTATCTCATTTTGACGAAATTCATTTTTGGATGGAGAAATGGTCCAGAATCCACTGGTTTCTATGGCTCAGAGCTAATGAGTGAGGGAACTGGAGAGGGAGGGGATGATGTTTGTTCCAGCCACAGACTACCTGTCTGGCCTAGGGAGGAGGGAGTGCTGCTGAAGGCGCAGTTTGGCATCTGGATACCTTTTTCATTTCAGCCTTTGCAGGCTCCTCTCTGCTTGGGACAGCAGCAGGGGAAAGGAATTTCTTGGGATAGGGGAAGGAAATTTAATCAGTGCACAGGAGCAGTTTCTGATGAGGGTGGGGGCACCTTCTTCACAGGACTTTGGCTGGGCCTCTTGTCAGCCACGGCCTGGTTCTTCTGCTACTTGATTGTCTCCTCCTTTCCTGCCTTTCTCTTCTACCTCCTACTTGGGTGGTGACTAAGCAGCCAGTGAGAGTGAGGGAGAAGTGAGCACCCTGCCCAGAGCACCAGCCCCATGGGCCAAAGCCATGGCTCCTTTCCAGATTGGTGAGAGAGTCTGGTCTCAGGCCATGACTGCTTTGACCTGGCACATCCTCAGCCAGGCTTCTAGCTTTGTGGGTCTGTTACGGTGGTCAGGGAGGCTTGGCCAGAAATAGTTGCGGCTATTGCATTATTTATTTCTCTTTCAGAATAGTTTTGAAAGTATCCAGGGTCGCAGCAAGATGTTGTTCTGTAGGGTTAGGAGTGGGTTGTTGAGCCCTGGCTGTAGCCAGGGAGCAAGTTGTTGGGCCTTGACAGTGATTACTGTTCCCTCCTTGTTAGGCTGTTGGTTCCTTGTTGAAGAATTTGGCCACAAAGAGTTGCCAAGATAGCTGGGCCAGGAAGGAAGCGCCGCAGCCCTGACCCAGACGCTGTTGCCGACCCCGGGGCACTCTGGCTGTCAACCAAGCGGCTCAAGATGTCTGGCGGGGCCAGTGCCACAGGCCCAAGGAGAGGGCCCCCAGGACTGGAGGAGGCCACCAGTAAGAAGAAGCAGAAGGATCGAGCAAACCAGGAGAGCAAGGATGGAGATCCTAGGAGAGGTAGGAGTGACATTCCCAGGGTGCTCATGGCCTTCTGTTCCACCCTTCTTATTGAAGAAACAGACTGGGGGTTGGTAGTTGGTAGCAAATAGTGCATTCTTGAGATGACATTTTTTGTGCTCCCTGTGTCCTGGTCTGATGCTGAGAAGTACCCATGACAGGCTGGGTAGAGTCTCAGATACGAAGCCTGGTTACTTGGCCGAAGTCCTGAAGATAGTACTTGGTGGGGTGGTGGGGACTTGGAGGCTGCCTCCCCATCATGGTCTCCCTGTTGTTTCCTTTGTTGTCAGGGCCAGTATCCACTCCTCGGGAAGAGCAGGCCAAAGAGGGTGAGAGATAAATGGGCCTTGGGGGTATAGCTTCCCATCTGGAGCAATCCCATTAGGGTTGAGTCTCTGATATTTGTTTATTCCTATCAGGAACTTGTGAAAATTCTCATGATCTCTTTGCCACTTCCTTTACAGAATTGTTGCTTGATTGGAGGCAGAGTGCAGATGAGGTGGTTGTCAAGTTGCGCGTGGGAGTGGGTCCTCTGCGGCTGGAGGAAGTGGATGCTGCTTTCACTGACACAGACTGTGTGGTACGGCTTCCAGGTATGTCCATATGCTCTTAGCCTAGTACATTTGACTCATATGATAACTCACATCCCAACTCATTACCCCAACTCTGTCTCTAGGTGGTCGACAGTGGGGTGGTATCTTCTATGCTGAGATTGAAAGTTCTTGCACCAAAGTGCAAGTCCGCAAGGGTGGCCTTCTGCAGTTGGCGCTGCCCAAAAAGGTGCCTCTGCTCACTTGGCCCTCTCTCCTGGTAAGTTCCAGGGCAGGGTAAGATGAGGATGCCCAGAGTGAATTGACAGGGTCTGATTACTGTGTCTTTGGCAGAAGAAACCTCTGGGGACCCAGGAGGTGATGCCAGGGCTGCAGTGCCAGGAGAATGGACAGGAGCTGTCTCCTGTTGCCCCGGAACCAGGTCCTGAGCCCCGCCGGGCCAAGCAAGAAGCCCGGAACCAGAAACGGGCCCAGGGCCGTGGTGAGGTAGGCGTGGGGGCTGGCCCTGGGGCCCAGGTAGGGCCCAGTGCCAAAAGGGCTGTGCATCTCCGTAGAGGTCCTGAGGGGGAAGCATCCAGGGATGGCCCTGGACCCCAGGGTGATGCCCCACCCTTCCTGGCTGAGCAAGCCACCCAGGTAAGTGGGTGGTATCTGGCTGGGAGTTGGGAGATGGGGAAAGGGCTATGGACTCTAGTGGGAGCCACCCACCAGACCCAGGTCTGATCTTGCCCATGATCTTGCCATGAATAGGCTGGGACTGAGGAACAGCTCCGGGTACCACCACTGAACCCTCAGACCTGCCTCTTGGGCTCAGAGGAGAATCTAGCCCATTTGGCAGGAGAGAAGGCAGTGTCCCCCAGGAATGATCCAGTCTCCCCAACCACGGTCCGGAGCAGAGACCCTGGGAAAGGTGATCGCTCGAAGGAAGAGCTGGCAGTGGCAACAGATGCTGCCACCTTGGTGGATGGTAAAGGTGGGACTGGGGGTGGGCAGGCAGAACCTTAGGTTGGGTTGCAAGGTTGGTGGGTGAATAGAGTAGAATAGCAACATGCTGGAACTCGTCCTGGTGGCACTAAACCATGGTTTTAACACAGAGCCTGAGTCTGTGGTGAGCTTGGCATTTGTTAAAAATGACTCTTATGAGAAAGGGCCAGACTCGGTGGTGGTGCATGTGTACGTGAAGGAGATCTGCAGGGACACCTCTCGAGTGCTTTTCCGTGAGCAGGACTTCACGCTCATCTTCCAGACCAGGTAGGTAGATGGGCAGGAGATGGGGCAGGCAGTGTGCCTCAGGTGGAACTGTATGTCTCATGTTCTTCCCCTTGCCTTTTCTCCTGCCCTGCCCCTGCTCTTCCTCTTCAGGGATGGAAACTTCCTGAGGCTGCACCCGGGCTGTGGGCCCCACACCATCTTCCGCTGGCAGGTGAAGCTCAGGTGGGTGGTGACTGGCCTGTGCCCATCTCATCTTGGGCTTCATCACCCTGGCTCATCTAGCCTGCTCCACCTAAGTCCCTGAGTTTAGCCTTTTCCCACAGGAACCTGATTGAGCCACAGCAGTGCACCTTCTGTTTCACGGCCTCTCGCATTGATATTTGCCTCCATAAGCGTCAGAGTCAGCGCTGGGGGGGCCTGGAGGCTCCAGCTGCACGAGGTCTGCACACGAGCTCCCTTCTTTGCTCAGCCCTGTATGACTGGGATGTCCCCCCTCTAGCCCCCCATCACATGCTGCTAACCACCAGCCCCCCCATTCCCCCTTTTTAAGGTGCAGTGGGTGGTGCAAAGGTTGCCGTGCCGACAGGTCCAACTCCTTTGGATTCAACCCCACCGGGAGGTGCCCCCCACTCCTTGACAGGCCAGGAGGAAGCCCGAGCTGTGGAGAAGGATAAATCCAAGGCTCGATCTGAGGACACAGATCGAGGAATGGATGGTGTGGTGGCCCGTACCCCCATGGAACATGTAGCCCCAAAGCCAGAGCCACACCTGGCCTCGGTGAGAATCCTGGGGTGGGGAGGGCTAAGGATTGGAGGCTGGGGAGCCTCAGGGCTGCTCTCTTATGTTCCCTGTTCCCACAGCCCAAGCCCACATGCATGGTCCCCCCAATGCCACATAGCCCTGTGAGTGGAGACAGTGTGGAAGAGGAGGAGGAAGAAGAAAAGAAGGTATGTCTGCCTGGCTTTACTGGCCTCGTCAATCTAGGCAACACCTGCTTCATGAACAGCGTCATCCAGTCTCTGTCCAACACGCGGGAGCTGCGGGACTTCTTCCATGGTGAGGGCAAAGCCTGGAGCCTGAGGGTATGGGCAGACAGGGTATCTTCTCCACTCACATCTCTGCTTGGCTGCTGTTCCTAGATCGCTCCTTTGAGGCCGAGATCAACTATAACAACCCATTGGGGACTGGTGGGCGGCTGGCCATTGGGTTTGCTGTGTTGCTGCGGGCCCTGTGGAAGGGTACCCACCATGCCTTTCAGCCATCCAAGTTGAAGGTGATCTGCCGCCACCCCCACCCTTGGAGGGCGCAGGGAGGACTGGCCAGCTGGGCGTGCAGTGGATGCTCTCTGCTCACACCTTTGTCCCTGTATCCAGGCCATTGTGGCGAGCAAGGCCAGCCAGTTTACGGGCTATGCGCAACATGACGCTCAGGAATTCATGGCTTTCCTGCTGGATGGCCTGCATGAGGACCTGAACCGCATCCAGAACAAGCCATACACAGAGACTGTGGACTCGGATGGGCGGCCCGATGAGGTCAGGTGTGGGGCAGTGGGTGGGCATGCCACGTGTACCCCAGCCCCCAGGTCTCCTTGGTCCTCACCATTCTGCTCCTCAGGTGGTAGCTGAGGAAGCATGGCAGCGGCACAAGATGAGGAACGACTCTTTTATTGTGGACCTATTTCAGGGCCAGTATAAGTCGAAGCTGGTGTGCCCTGTGTGTGCCAAGGTGTGATGGGCTCCCTGGGGTGAGGGGCCCCTGAAAGAGTTCCTCTGGCCTGGCCCCGCTAGCCTGGTCTGCATGGGTTCAGAGGCGTATATATCTCCAAGTGCTGCTGGATGAAATTTGGGCATGGACGTTAGCTGGGAAGTCATAGACTCCTGTGTGGACTGAACAGGACAGACAGGGTAGGCTTCCTGCTGAGGTTTAGGTGATGTTTGGGCTCAAAGACAGGTGTGAGATGTGGCAGGGGTGTGGGTAAGATGGGAAGGGCACATGGGATGCAAATGAGGGGCATATTGGTCAAGTGGTCAGGCTAAGCCTCAAATGCCAGGAAAAGGGATGGTTCTCTCCTGAAGGGCAGCGGCCACTCTGGTCCATCCAGTGTTCTCAAGCCTGAGTTTGCTGGTTGGCCATGAGGGCCCTAGCTGCTATCAGAGGGTCTGGTTGAGCTCTGGCTGGGTACCAGCATCCTGCCCCCTGCACCCTGTTTGTGCAGCTACCCAGTGCCACCACTCTATATCCACAGGTCTCCATCACTTTTGACCCATTCCTCTACCTGCCAGTTCCATTGCCACAGAAGCAAAAGGTTCTCCCTGTTTTCTATTTTGCCCGGGAGCCCCATAGCAAGCCCATCAAGGTGAGGAGTAAACCCTCATTCTCCAGGCTATCCCAGAGAACCTGGCCCACCTGCCCCACTGACTCTACCCTTGTTACCACAGTTCCTAGTGAGTGTCAGCAAGGAGAACTCCAGTGCAAGTGAAGTGTTGGACTCCCTCTCTCAGAGTGTCCATGTGAAGCCTGAGAACCTGCGTCTGGCTGAGGTATGTCTGTCAGGCTCTTACACGTTTGGACTCACAGCACACAGATGGGTATACACAGTCATTGGCATCTGTATGCTTACACCTGAATGTGCATATAACTGCACAAAAACTGTTGGTGGTGCTCTTGCACCATGGTTGAAACCAGGCATTTGGGCTGTGCAGCAGAGGTACTCTCAGTTCCCAGCTGTTTTCAGGGTTTCCTCCCTTTTTTTTTTGGTAGCCCCCAATTGCTTTGCCCTCTTCAGACAAGAACCTTGAGCTGCAGGATTGTCCCTCCGTCTACTGTCATCCTCCTTCCATCTTGCTGGTCCCTGATATTTTTCCCGATTCCCGTGTTTGTTCTCCCCAGAGTTTCCTAGCCTCCAGCCTGGCAGTGCACTTTTTCTTAGGGGGATGTGGGTGGGGAAGAGGCTACTTGAATGTGGTCTTTCCATGATAACCATGTTGCAGTTCCACCAGGCCCCTGCTAGTTGATGGCAGGGTGGAGTCCCTTGGTGTGAAGAGCTGGTGTGGCTGAGACCTGCCTCTGGCTTGGTCCTTCTAACTCTCTGAGGCACCAGGCTCTTATGACACTGAAGCTGGTGGCAGCATAGGCATGTGCCTTTTTAGGCAACGAACCCCACCCCTGTTCCCATAGACCTGAGATCAGGACTAAGCTTTTGTATGCTTCTGGGGCACGGCTAGGGAAAGGGCTTGTCCTCACACGGAATCTGTGTGTTTTCTGTCCCCAGGTAATAAAGAATCGCTTCCACCGGGTATTCCTGCCCTCCCACTCATTAGACACCTTGTCTCCATCTGACATGCTCCTCTGCTTTGAGCTGCTGTCACCAGAGTTGGCTAAGGAGCGGGTGGTGGTGCTAGAGGTACAACAGGTGAGTGAGGGCCAAGCTGATGGTGGTATGGTCTTGGTGGGGGCATAGTCCTGCCTGGCCTTGCTGAGCCACTCTACCCACCCCTAGCGCCCCCAGGTGCCCAGCATCCCCATCTCTAAGTGCGCAGCTTGCCAGCGGAAGCAGCAGTCGGAGGATGAGAAGCTGAAACGCTGCACTCGGTGCTACCGCGTGGGCTACTGCAACCAGTGAGGACCCTTGTGGTATCACCCCAACCCTCCTCTGTACCTTCCACTTGCCACCCTGACCCTCCCCACACACAAAGGCATACATGTTTTAAGCCCTCTACCTGCCACCCCACTCTCCCTGGCCCTGGGGGAAGCAAGGCAGGTATATCCAATGTGAAGTTATAGCACATGGGGCTCAGACCCTATCCTTCCTTCTCTCTTCCCTGTAGGCTTTGCCAGAAAACCCATTGGCCTGACCACAAGGGCCTGTGCCGCCCTGAGAATATTGGCTACCCCTTCCTGGTCAGTGTACCTGCTTCACGCCTCACTTATGCTCGTCTTGCTCAGTTGCTAGAGGGCTATGCTCGGTAAGTGCTCAGGGTGGGGGCAGAGGTTCCCAGAGGTTCTGGGAAGGCTGATTGGATTCTTACTTGTCTTGCTACCTGTTGCCAGGTACTCTGTGAGTGTATTCCAGCCACCCTTCCAGCCTGGCCGCACAGCCTTGGAGTCCCAGGGCCCTGGCTGTACCATGCTGTCCTCCTCTAGCTCCCTGGAGGCTGGGGACAGTGCAAGGGACCCCATCCAGCCTCCTGAGCTCCAGCTGGTGACTCCTATGGCTGAGGGGGACACAGGGATCCCCAGGACATGGGCAGTCCCTGATCGGGGCCCTGTGCCCAGCACCAGTGGAGTTTCTTCTGAGATACTGGCCAGTGGGCCCATAGAAGTTGGCTCCTTGTGTGCTGCCGAGAGGGTGTCCAGGCCTGAAGGTAAGATTCTGTTAAAAGGCTCTGGGAGCTGGGGTGGGGTCAAGGGGGAAGCTCGTTCAGGCCGTGGTGGGCAGGGGAGCTCTGATAACCATGTTCCTTCCCAGCTGCCGTTCCAGGGTACCAACACCCAAGCGAAGCCATGAGTGCCCACACACTCCAATTCTTCATCTATAAAATTGATGCGTCCAATCGAGAGCAGCGGCTAGAGGACAAAGGTGTCTGAGAACGTGGGTGGGAGCTATGGGATAGGTTGGGCTGGCTGCTCCCCACAGCTACATGACATCTACCCTTTCCTATCTATCCCTAGGAGAGGCCCCACTGGAGCTAGATGATGACTGCAGCCTGGCTCTGGTTTGGCGGAACAATGAGCGCCTGCAGGAATTTGTGTTGGTAGCCTCCAAGGAGTTGGAATATGCTGAGGACCCAGGCTCTGCCGGTGAGGCTGCCCGTGCTGGCCACTTCACCTTGGACCAGTGCCTGAACCTCTTCACACGGCCTGAGGTGCTGGCACCTGAGGAGGCCTGGTGAGGACAGGGAAGCCTGCAGGTAGTGGGGCAGAGTGGAGAAGAGACCAGCCAGTCATGACCCCCACATGTTCCCATCAGGTACTGCCCACAGTGTAAACAGCACCGTGAAGCCTCCAAGCAGTTGCTGCTATGGCGCCTGCCAAACGTTCTCATTGTGCAGCTCAAGCGCTTCTCCTTTCGCAGTTTCATCTGGCGTGACAAGATCAACGACCTGGTGGAGTTCCCTGTTCGGTGAGTGGTGGGCCTGATTACTATGAGTGGAACATGAGGCCAGGGTAGATCTGCTGGGCACCTGCTGACTATCTCACCCCTCCCTTGCCGGCGCCGCAGGAACCTGGACCTGAGCAAGTTCTGCATTGGCCAGAAGGAGGAGCAGTTGCCCAGCTATGACTTGTATGCTGTTATCAACCACTACGGAGGCATGATCGGTGGCCACTACACTGCCTGTGCCCGTCTGCCCAATGACCGCAGCAGCCAGCGCAGTGACGTGGGTAAGAGCACACACAGCTGGCGGGATAGGCAGTCGGGGTGGTGGCGCAGGCTATGTTCACTCTCTTCCCACTCTGCTATAGGTTGGCGCTTGTTTGATGATAGCACAGTGACAACGGTGGACGAGAGCCAAGTAGTGACGCGTTATGCCTATGTACTCTTCTACCGCCGGCGGAACTCTCCTGTGGAGAGGCTTCCCCGGGCAGGCCACTCAGAGCACCACCCAGACCTAGGTCCTGTGGCTGAGGCAGCTGCCAGCCAGGTGAGTCATAATGGAGGCTTCTTAGGGCTGCAGGGGTGGGTGGTGGTGGCAGTAGTGGAGGAGTCAGTTTCTCTCCTCCAGTCACGGGTCCCTGAAGCCTTGGAGCTTCTGAGAGTCACAGACAGGGCTCCCTTACATCAAAGCTGTAGCCAGAGAAATCTCCGTGCCCTAGATATACTCACAAAGGTGCACGTACAGCAACATGCTGCCACCTGTGTGCACATTGGCACCTGTTTGGTACAGGCTGAACAATTGCTCCAAACCTCACTAAGCAGGGTGTCATGAACAGACTGTACTTGTATTCTCCCAGCTTCCCTTCACATGTTCCCCACATGCTAGCCCACAGCCCCTTCCTATATTCTGGCATGTACCCAGGGGCAGGGCTAATCTGGGCTGGCTCTCTGAAATGAGCCTTTGGGTCTTCTCTTTTATTGACATGGGTGCCATAGGCCTGCCTGGTCAGGGGCCACAGCCACATCTCTTTCTGAACTGGGCTGCTTCTTGCTGTCCCTTTCCTCTCTCAAGCCCTTTCTGGTCCAGGTGCAGAGAAATCCCTGCAAAGACAATGGTCAGGAACTAGACATGGGTAGGAGGGACTATTTTCCTAGGGATTGGCAGTTAGGAGCCAGGCCCCTCTTTAGGAGGCCTGGACTGAAAAGTTAACAAGATAACCTCCTCTCCCCCCACCTCCATGGGAAGCTGCATGCAGATTGGCTTTCTTAAGGAGGTGATCAAGATTTGCCCACACTGGTGTTCTCAATCTGGACAACCCTGTGATTGGCCAGCTCAGCTACTGCCTGCTGCTTGACTTGAATGCAGGTGGTCAGCACTGGTCACTCTGGGCAGAACTGTCATGGCAGGGGTCTCAGGGGCACTGGGTACCCCCACTCCCTGGGTTCTGATGGACATTTCCACACATCATAGGCTTCCCGGATTTGGCAGGAGCTGGAGGCTGAGGAGGAGCCAGTGCCTGAGGGGCCTGGGCCCCTGGGTTCCTGGGGACCCCAAGACTGGGTGTGTCCCCCACCACGGGGCTCTACCACACCAGATGAGGGCTGCCTCCGGTACTTTGTCTTGGGCACCATGGCAGCTTTGCTGGCCCTCGTGCTCAATGTGTTCTATCCTCTGGTGTCCCAGAGTCACTGGAGATGAGCTCATCTGCAGGCAGCTACTGTGAGCTGACTGACCTGCCTGCCTGCCAGGCCAGGCTGCCTCTGTGGTGGAGACTGACTCTGGGCTTTGGATCTCGGTGTGTGCATCTGCAGGGAAAGGGTGTGGACTGTGGCCCCTTCAGGGACAGAGGGGCCCAGACCCTTCCAGCTGTCTTGTCTGTTGATGCTGCTCTGACCCTTGGCCTGGGGCTTGCCCCTGCTCAAGCTGCTTCCTGTACTTAAAGTCTTAATAAAGTGAGACTGTTCAGGCCTGATCTTGTCTCTGTCTCAATGCTGCTCCTGTCTGCGCCTGCCCTGGGGCCCTCCCTTGGGTGCCAGTGCTCCAAGCCAGCACCCCCGGGATGCCAGGCAGCATGCTGGGCAGCCCCCAACCCCTGTCCTCATATTCTGTTGCAGGGACTAGGCCCTGGCCAGGCCCCCGAGGTGGCCCCCCCGCGGACAGCCCCTGAGCGCTTCATCCCCACTGTGGACCGCCCAGCCCCCACCTACAGCAACATGGAGGAGGTCGATTAGCAGGTCCCTGGTTGGTGGGTGGGGGGTAGGGATTGGGGGATCCCCAAAAGAGGGCCAGCTCTTTGCCACTTCTCCTTTTCTAACCCAGAGGACACTGGCTCCATCAGTGGGGAGTTCGGGGGTGTGATTTGGGGTAGGAGCCTCACAGGTGGGGCCCTCTTGTCAGCCTGGTCCTCAAGCAGTGGGCCTTGGCTTTTCCAGCTGCCCCCAGTGCTGTGTGAATTTGATTCTCAGTTGTACTTTCAATTCTTTCTGACTCGCATTATAAACATTATTTTATTCTAAAAATTGTATTTTTTTTTTTTTTTTGCATTTTGGAGGTGATTGCTGCTGTTTAAATATATTTTAAAAATAAATAATAAATAAGCAGGCATAGTGACTGTGATGCACCAGGTACTGTGGCCACCTCCCCTCCCCATTATGTGGTGTGTGTGTGTGTCTGTCTGTGTTGGAGGTGCTCTGGTCTGAGGAGAGATGATGGGTGTGGAGAGACAAGGGTGAAGTTCTGGCTCAGGTTCCATGGGTCATGAAAGCCCCCAGTGTCTGTTGCCTTTTAGTCTATTGGCCCTGGGTCCCATGTGGAGATGGCTGTGGTTGGCATCACTGTTAAGATCTCACTCTCAAGGGGCAGAGGAGTACACCATAATGTTCCAGAAGCTGACTGTGTGGAGTAAAAGGTGCAGGTAGGTGCAGCTAGACAGCAGGTAAGAGGACTTGCTGGGGGACAGCAGGAGGTATTGCCTTCTGGAACCCCCAACCAATGTTAGAGCTGGAGCCTGCAACCTGCAGAGGTCACTGAGCACCATCCTGGCTCCGGGTGATATTCCTGGGATCTGTGGGAGATGCTTATTTCTAAGTCTTGAGGCTCAGCCTGGGCAGGACAGGTGTGGCCAGGGTGCCAACTACGCATGGAGGAGCATAGCTAGAATTTGGGCTCCAATCTTGGGGGAGGTCCTCTTCTTTGCTGCTTGTTCTTAGGTCTTCCTTTGCTGTGGTTTGAGCACTATCTAGATCCCTCAGGGGTGAACAGAGCAGGACCAGAGCTAATTTTGGCAGACTTCTGTGAGAGAGAGATGCTGGGCCTTGCCAGGCCATCTTTTCCCCTGAGACCTTGGTCTTGAGAATGGCCCTAGGCTATTCACCCACAGAGGGTCTGCAGGCTTATCCTTCCTCAGAGCCTCTGCGACACAGATAGCAAGGGCAAATCTTGTGAAAAGCCCCCTTGCTTATCTTTGTGAATAATACTCCCTTTGTGACTAATCCTTCTCTCTCCCATTGCTTGGGGGCTGGGGTTGGAGTCTTAAGCTGGAGGAAAATGGGGAGTGAAGGTACTCAGGAGGCAGGTGTTCAGAGAAGCAAGAGAGGGAGTAGGACAGGGGCCCTGTAGGGTCCCTACTCCCAAGCTTGTGGGGCCACAGTCTTAAACAGCACGGAAGCCCCCACTAGTACCCCTCAGCCTCAGCTGGAGTTGTGGGTGGCAGTGAGCAGAGGGAGTCCCTGGATAAAGCTAATTCTGTGACCAGTGTCAGTTTTTCCTGTGGGGACAACAGTACTGGGCTGTGTGGGATTGCTGGCTGTGGAGAGGATCCTAGAGGGCTGGGACTGCAACCCTGCAGGATTGGTAGAGTTGTCAGGCTGGGTGCTAGTGCTGGCAGCTGTGATAACTGCTGGAGGGCCTGCTGGGCATGGGCTGCAACATGATTGTGCTGGCCTTTTCTGTGTGCAGCCCCAATTTCCAGGGAGCCTGGCTTTTGGCAGCCTGCATGTGCTGGATACACCAATCAAGGGACTCTGTCTGCCCCTGACTGCAGTCCTATTGCTGCTGAGCCTGACATACTATATTTCTGTGGCATTTGCACAAGGCTGCCATGGGCACTAGCACTATGGCCTCTACTACTTACGTCTCACTGTTGACCTGTGCCACAGGGACCTGTTCCCTGCTTCTCCCCACACTACATCTGGACTTTGTTCATCACTGACTGGCCTTTCTCCCTTGTCAACTTTCTCTTGCCTTTCCTGGAAGTAGTGCCAGTGGTCCCTGCCAGCAGGCTGATCCTGGACCAGGCCCATGTAACCTCATGGTTCCCTGTGCAGGTCACAGGGCTCCAGACAACTGGCTGGCCATCACTGGTACCTGCCACTGCCACTTGGGTCCACAGGGTAGGCACCAACCATGAGGAAACAGAGAAGACGGTGCAGGCCCTTTTCCAACTGAGAGGGCCACGACTAAATTTGCAGGCCTCGGTGATGGTGATGATGGTGCTGTAATGGATCCTTAAGTTGTTATCAGGTGCAGAGGAGACAGTGGCAGTGGTGGGCACTCTGTGTGGCGCTGCTCATTTTGGGCATTTTTGTGGTGGGCAGGGCACCTGCAGCTGTGGGCAATGTGTTGCTCCTCTGCTCTGTACACGGCTGGTGTGGATATAGCTCTGCTTCCTTGTGCCTGTTTTTGGCACCACTGGGCTGCATCCTCTGTTTCATGCAGGCACCTGGCCTTCTGTGTGCAATGACTCCAGGGCTAGGCTGGGTATCAGGCTGGGACCACGAGCAGGTAGGAAGCACCAGAACACAAGACAGGACCTGGAAGTCTGTGGACATGAGCAGAACCTGGCATGTGTCCATCATGTGGGACCCAGATGTAGGCTCACACATGGAACTTGGTCATTAGTGGGTTGTTGTGGCCACAAAGCAGGACACAGAATTTAAACAGAGATTGCAGTCAGGATCCTGCCCAATCCTTGAAGGTCCAGTAGTCTGAGCCTTGGCTAGGCCTCCGAGAACCTAAACTCCAATCTCAGATTTAGAGATCTCATCATCATCCTCCCTTCTCCCCCAGCAGCTCTAGTTTCCCCAACCCCCATCCAAAGAAAAGTCTGGAGATTCTCTCTTAGTCTGAAGACTCCCATTAGGTCCTAGGAATCCAGCGAGAGACTGAGAAAGGGAAGGAGCAAGGTGGAGTCCCCCAAGGACAATAGCCATAACTTGAGGATTCCATCTTCTCTGCCCTATCCTATCTCAACCTCAATAAAATGTCCTCTCAAAGACCTGCAAATAGTTTCAAGATCTAATTTTCTGTGGTTTGTGTAATATTTGCGTGCTTTGGCGAGAGGGGAGTGTGTCAGGAGACTTTAAACTAAATCATCACAGAACCCTTAAGATATCCCATCTGGCCCAAACCCCGTGTCCGGAGGGTGCCGGGGTGGGCGCCAGAAAAGTATCGGATTTATGGAGCCCCTCAATCGGCCATTCGGCACATTTTCCGTGCTTCAGTCTTGATCAGGGATTTCCTTGGCTTCGCTTTGCTCCACTGTTTCCATGACAACCCCAAGGCTGTGACGTCAAAAATGCGGTAGGGACCAGTTATCCCTTTTCCTCCCTGAGAACAGTATTGAGATCCCGCGGCTGGAGAAAAATCGAAGAGCAGAAGGCCAGGCCTGCGTCTGCCTCCTGCCTGGGTGCTGAACGTCTCTCCGAGTAAATTTCCCCTGGAGTCCAGCTCTAAGGTTTCTCCCGCCCCCACGCACCAACTTCAGGCG
The DNA here is from genome assembly GCA_004027775.1 of Bradypus variegatus. NCBI lineage: Eukaryota > Metazoa > Chordata > Mammalia > Pilosa > Bradypodidae > Bradypus > Bradypus variegatus. The sequence continues at coordinate 4,396 of PVKY010001100.1, read as the reverse complement.
GCCAGAGCCGCGGAGGCGAAAATCCAACTCCCGGAAGAGCCGCTTTGTTCGCGCTGGGTCCCTTTAATTGCGTCGACAGCCCTACTCCCGCCCAAGAAAGGACACCATTGGCTTTGCCCCCGCGGCTTCGCTCTCCTATTGGCCAGTGGGCGAATGCCAACACACAGATTGGCTCCGTTTTTTTTCTTTTTCTTGTTTCCGGTCCTCCCGCCATGGCCGCTCCGAACACCCTGTCGCTCTTCACGAGCTTGGGCCTCAGCGAGCACAAAGCCCGCGAGACACTGAAGAACACCGCTCTGAGCGCGCAGCTGCGCGAGGCGGCGACCCAGGTACGCGCCCCTTTTTGGCATGGCGGGGTCTGCTACCTCTTCCCTACGCAGTGCCGGCCCTAGTCCCCTTCCGACTTCCCCACCTTGTTCCGTTCTTGCCTTTCTCACTGGGCCTGGGGCTTCTCTCCTGGTCCCTCTTACCCCAGGCTCAGCAGTTTCTGGGCTCCACCATCGACAAGGCTACTGGGACCTTGCTATATGGTTTGGCCTCCCGACTCAAGGACCCCCAGCGTCTCCCCTTCCTCGTGGGCTATGTCGCCAGTAAGAAGATCCACACCGAGGCCCAGCTGAGCGGTGAGACCCCTGCCTGTCCAACTATTTCTACCTTGAACTGCTCCTCTCAGTCTTTCTATCCCGAGTTCGGCACTCCCTTCTAAGGCAGAGTCCTGCCACTGAGGAATGAAGGTAGCCTTTGGTGAGATTGAGAAGGGTACTGTCTAGGTCTGAGGAAGATGTCTGAGGAAGAGCATATGCTTCTTCCCTGTGACCTCAGGGATTCTGGGTGGTGCCAGGGCTTTATCACCCAGGAGGCCAAGCTGCAGTTGTGGTCCCATGGGATTGGGGACTTGTGTACTTACTTCTTGGAGCTAAGAGCCCACAAACTCATTAGCACTCTTTTCTCAGCTGCCCTTGAGTACGTGCGGAGTCACCCCCTGGACCCAGTCGACACTGTGGACTTTGAGCAGGAATGTGGTGTGGGCATCATGGTGACCCCAGAGCAGATTGAGGAGGCCGTGAGTCTTTCCCTGGGCATTGGCCTCTCCCCAGGACTGCTGCTTGGGAAGGAGTGGCTCAGCTTTTCTACCCTGTAGGACCCAGGTGAGGGTGTGGGCCCCTAGAGTGTTTCTGAAGGGGGCTTTTCTGAACCATGTGGGTTTTCTACAGGTGGAGGCTGCCATAAATCGACACCGGCCCCAGCTCCTGGTAGAACGTTACCGTTTCAACATGGGGTTGCTGATAGGTGAGCAGGGCCTGGGATGGGGGCTGTCTTGCTCTGATCATGTCTTCAGGGCAGGAAAGGGAGGTGGAGGGAAGGGCAGGAACAACTTAAAAATGATCTGTTTGGACCCAAGCCCAGGTTCCTGCAGTAAGCCAGGATCTTCCTTTGAGGAATGGTAGGAAATGCCCTCCTTTGGTTTCCTGCAGTTCCTTGTGCCTATGCTTCTAGGAGAGGCTCGGGCTGTGCTCAAGTGGGCAGATGGCAAAATGATCAAGCATGAAGTGGACATGCAGGTGGGCACCTCCCTGAGCTGACACTGACATGGACAGGGCCTAGAGTCTACTGAGGGATAAAAGTGGGGAGGAGACCCTGATCCTATTCTGGCAGTGGAGAGTAGAGCCTGATGTGGAGGGAGCATCACCTAGGTGAACAGTGAAGGCTTGGGCCCCTGGGCTGAGCCAAATTTATGGGGAGTTACTTTACTCTGAATCTCAGTTCTGCATCCTGTAAATAGGGGTGATGTGGGCTTATCTCAGGATGCTGGTGTAGAATCACAAGAGAGCTATGGCTGACGTAGATTATGCGTCTTGATGCTGGGCAGGCAGTTCCTCTCTCCAAACAGCAGTTTTTGTTTTCTGGGCCTAGTATGGACCCTCAGGAGGGAGCGTACATTTGAGGCCAACAGAACCACCTGAGGTAGGATAGGCTAGGCAGGTTCTCCCAGGCAGGGCTGGTAGACCAGCCAGGAAGCCTTTGGATGGGCAGGTCCTTGAAAGAGGACACTCCTGTCCCGGGCTTGACTCTGGTCTCTGTTCAGGTCCTCCACCTTCTGGGTCCCAAGATGGAGGCTGATCTGGAGAAGAAACTCAAGGTGGGTGGGGTTGGTTGTTGTTTTGGGTCCCCTGGGGGTGAAGTGGGGGTAGAGTGAGACTTCAGGCAGGGGAAGGAAATGGCTGGCTCTAGTGATCCCAAGACCCTGCCCAGGAGAGACCATGACCTAACTTCTGGGCTTCTCTCAGGTGGTGAGGCCTCAACCAGAAGAAACTGACCAGAAGACAACTAAGGATGTGGTGGAAAATGGTGAGAGGCTTGAAGCTCCTGTTGTATTCAGCTCCCTGACTTCTGGGCCTTGCCCCTGGTTAGTCCTCACAGTCCAGTCTTTCAGGCCCTTGGCTTGTTCAACACCCTACTTTCTTTCTACCTCAGGGCCAGAATTCCTGGTGTTTCCTTTGTTCCCTTTGCCCAGAGGCTGGCCTGAGGAAGCCTTAGAAATCTTATCTCTGAGGTTGGGAGAAGAGAGGCCTGCTAGGTTCTGTTCTTGTTGTATGATGTGGGTGGTACTCAAAGGCAGTTCTTGAGTTGGATATACTAGCTATATCCAGAGAATCAATCTTCGGTATCTTCTCCACAGGTGAGGCTGCTGGCCAGGCCCTTTCCCTGATGGAACAGCTCCGGGGGGAGGCACTCAAATTCCACAAGCCTGGTGAGCAGGAGGGCAGAAACGTTGGGGAGGGCTGGGCCCTGGGCAGTGACTCCTGCAGCCAGGACCCTGGGGAGCAGGAGCTTTGCACTGCAGCCTGAGGGCTCCTTGTTTGGGTCCTGTCAGGTGAGAACTACAAGACGCCAGGCTATGTGACTACCTCACACACGATGGATCTCTTGAAGCAGCACCTGGAGATCACTGGAGGGCAGGTGTGTGGGAGTTTGGCCAGGCCAGCTAGTGCCATCAGCACATGCCTTGGTGCCTGGTCTGCCTCCATACTGCCCCATCTCACCCACTATCCTGGCCTTCTAGGGAAGGAATATCTGTTCCTTTAGGGTAATCTGAACTCCGACCTCTTCCTCTGTTTCCATCATGCTTATTTCAGGTGCGTACCCGGTTCCCGCCAGAGCCCAATGGAATACTGCACATTGGACATGCCAAAGCCATCAATTTCAACTTTGGCTATGCCAAGGTAAGCATGTGTATGAGGACCTGGCAAGCAGGATATATCCTTGCGGCCTCCATGACTAGATACCCTATCTTCCCTGCTGCTCCTGATAATATGACAAGTAGGTAGAGGCTGTGGAGGGGAACCACATATGCAACAAATGCCTAGGAATCCATTGGGCTCATTGGGAAAATGCTCTGAAATGAGGCAGTGAGTTCAAATTTGCGGGAATTCCCAGTACATCTCTTTGGCTCAGCAAGAAGATATGTTGTCTGTCCCAAGGTGTAATAAGAGATACCTTATCTGGAGCATTTAGATGCAGAAAAATTAGAGAGGCTCTTGAAGGCATTTTGATTCTGACCTGGGAAAGCTCTGAGAAGGTCCCAGTTTGATGAGCTGAACTATGGGGCCAGTGATGTGAAAGCTCACAGAACTGCAACTCCCATAGGCCAACAATGGGATTTGCTTTCTGCGCTTTGATGACACCAACCCTGAGAAGGAGGAAGCAAAGTTCTTCACTGCCATCTGCGACATGGTGGCCTGGCTGGGTATGGGTTGGGCATGCCTGGGCAGGGCTGGTGGTCAGTGGTCCTCTCCTTGGGTCATGACCTGCCATTAAGTGTCCTTAGTTGGCTATTCATATTTTATCTTGGTCTGCCCCAGGTTACACACCTTACAGGGTGACATATGCCTCTGACTACTTCGAGCAGTTGTACACCTGGGCTGTGGAGCTCATCCACAGGTGAGGCCAGGGCCAAGACATGGAGCCAAGGCAGACTAATCAGGTCATGACCATGTGGAAGCTCACACCTCTTCCTCACAGGGGCCAGGCCTATGTGTGCCACCAGCGAGGAGAAGAGCTTAAAGGCCACAACCCATTGCCCTCACCCTGGAGGGACCGTCCTGTGGAGGAATCGCTGCTGCTGTTTGAGGTGGGGTCCTGAAGGGGCAGCTAGATCTGGGTGGACCATAATGCTGAGGATGGGGTGCTCTGTACTCAGAGGTAGCCTGAGTCCTCACTCCCTTCAGGCAATGCACAAGGGCAAGCTTGCAGAGGGTGAGGCCACACTGCGCATGAAGCTGGTGATGGAGGATGGCAAGATGGACCCTGTGGCCTATCGAGTCAAGTATACACCGCACCACCGCACAGGGGACACCTGGTGGGTGTGGGCATGGGATGGGTTGGCAGGGGTGTC